>VMDO01018495.1:0-16328 GCA_007922755.1 Pedetes capensis
CGTGATACTAATGAAATTATCCAATACTTTGCACATTCAGTCGGATCCCCTTTTTTGGGAATAGGCACAAATATGGATATCTTCCAGTCAGTTGCCAAGTAGCAGTTTTCCAAATCTGTTGGCATAAACATGTTAACACCTCCAGTGCTGCATCTGTTTGTTGAAACATCTCTATTGGTATCCCATCAATTCCTGGAGCCTTGTGTTTTGCCAGTTCCTTCAAGGCTGCTTCCACTTCGTCTTTCAACACCATTGGTTCCTCTTTGTATGCAACCTCTTGGAATGCTTTGTCATCTACCAATTCTTTCTTGTAGAATGACTCTGTGTATTCTTCCCATCTTCTTTTGATGTTTCCTACATCATTTAATATTTTCTCTGTAGAATCTTTCACTACTGCCACTTGAGGCTTGAATTTTTTCTTCACTTCCTTAAGCTTGAGAAACACAGAAAGCATTCTTCCCTTTTGGTTTTCGGCCTCCAGCTCCTTGCACATGTCATTATAATATTTGTTTTTGTCTTCTCGAGCTGCCTTCTGAAATCTTCTGTTTAGTTCCTTAACTTCATCATGTCTTCCTTTTGCTTTAGCTGCTTGATGTTCAAGGGCAAGGTCCAGTGTCTCTTTTGACATGTAATTTGGTCTTTTCTTTTTTTCTTGTCTTTTTAAGAACCTTTTGCTTCCTTCTTGAATGATATCTTTTATGTCATGCTACAACTCTTATGGTCTCCTGTCATTTGTGTCTAATGCATTAAACCTATTTTTGAGGTGGTCTCTGAACTCAGGTGGGATATACTCAAGGTCATACCGTGGCTCTCAATTTTCTTCAGCTTCAGTTTGAACTTGCATATGAGAAGTTGATGGTCTGATCCATAGTCAGCACCTGGTCTTGTTTTGACATTTTGTACAGAGCTTTTCCATCGTCTCTGTGCACATATGTAGTCAATTTGATTCCTAGAAGTTCTGTCTGGTGAAGTCCATGTGTATAGTCTCCGTTTATGATGTTGAAAAAATGTATTTGCAATGAAAAGGTCATTGGTCTGACAAAATTATATCATGCAATCTCCAGCTTCATTCTGTCACCAAGACCATATTTTCCAACTACTGGGCCTTCTTCTTTGTTTCCAACCTTTGCAATCCAGTCACCAGTGATTGTCAGTATGTCTTGATTGCATGTTTGATCTATTTCAGATTGCAGAAGGTGATAGAAGTCTTCCCTTTTTTCATTTGTGGCCTTAGTTGTGGGTGCATAAATTTGAATAATAGACATATTAACTGGCCTTCCTTGTAGGTGTATGGATATTATTCTATCACTGATAACATTGTATTTCATGACAGATCTTGAAATGCCTTTTTTGATGATGAATGCAACTCCATTTCTCTTTAGTTTATCATTTCCAGCATAGTAGACCATATGATTGTCTGACTCAAAATGGCCTATGCCGGTCTATTTTAGCTCACTGATGCCTAGAATGTCAATGCTTATGTGCTCCATTTCTCTTTTAACAATTTCTAATTTGCCTAGATTCATACTACATACATTCCATGTTCCAATTATTAATGGATGTTTACAGTTGTTTCTCCTCATTTTGAGTTGTGCCACATCAGCAAGTTCAGCACCCTGGGGTTTTACTCCATTTCCATCATCACAGTAGACTCTACGTGGAGGAGGCAACTCTTCCCCAGTAGTCTTTTGAGTGCCTTCCAACCTGGGGGCCTCATTTTCAGGCACTATATCTGACAGTGTTTCTTTGCTATCCATAGGGTTTTCAATGGCTAGTTGTTTCGGGAGTGGCTCACCAGGTCCTACTCCCTAGTCTGTCTTAGTCTGGAAGCTCAGCTGAAAACCTGTCCACCATGGGCACCTTGGGTAACCTTGCTCATGTCTGAGGTTACAGTGGCAGAGCTCTCAGCCTCATTGCAACACGCAAGCCCCCATGGCAAACTGACAGACATGTGGGGGCTCTGATGGTAAAATAATTAATACAAGGATGCATATATAGCATAAGAAAAAGAGAAGGAGAATAGCAAGAAGGAAGAGAGTAAAATAAGAAAGGAAGAAAAAAAAAAAAAACCTCACACATACATGCTCCCACCCCACGTATAAAATCCCATGTATAAAATTGCCTCTAGTCAGGTGCAGTGGTATACACCTGCATTCCCAGCAGCTTGGGGGCGGAGGCAGGAAGATAGCAAGCCCAAGATCACAGGTAGCCTGTGCAACCCAGCGAGACCCTGTGTCAAAAAGTAAAAAAATATGGGCTGGGGGCGCAGCATGGCGGTCCAGCACCTACAAAGCAATTAGGTGCAAGACCCTGGTTTCAAACCCCCATACAAAACAACAAAAACAAACCACAACAAAAAACCAAACCAAAACAAAACAAAGACCCCAAGAAACAAAGAAACAAACAAACAAACAAAAATCAATACAAAAACAAAAACAAAACCATGCATGCATACACGCTTGCACACACATATAAAACACTTCTAGTCAGGTGCGGTGATGCACGCCTGCAATCCCAGCGGCTTGGGGGGCGGAGACAGGAGGACCACAAGCCCGAGACCAGAGGCAGTTGCAGTTCAGGTATCCCAAATATGTTGGGTAGAAAAGCTTTACTTTATAGATTGTGTTTGAATAAGAATTACTCCTCTGTAAAGTGCAGTACTTGAGATGTAATCTTCAAAAAACATGGAAACAATTTCCTTTCTCTTAAGTGACAAAAATTGCAGTTTGAACAGTATGACATATTGCTGTGACAGAAAATAGAAGTTAATATTTCGTTTTCTAATTTCATTGCTAAACTTTTTTTAACTTTGATTAGAATCTCCTCAAATCCCTCAACATGTATAATCATTTTTTCCTCTAATAAAAAAAAAAATTGTCACTCCATCTCAACTTCTATGAAAATTCTAGCATGCTCCTTAAAAACTTCCAAAGATTTTCAGCCTTTGCTGATGTTTTGATAAGGGCCTTCAGCATTTCACCTCATCTCTCCTGTTATCCTCTGTATGCACAACTTTACTCCAAACCAATTGTCTAGCTGTTCCTTCTCTTCCCATGGAACGATGCCTTAGTCAATTCAAGGGCCTATCATAGCTTTTACACTTTTGAAGCCTGAGATTCCAAGATCTGAGTTCCAGCATGATTGGGTTCTTAAGAGGTCCCTCTTCTGGTTTATGGTAGGCTGAGTCCTTGTATCTTCTTATGGTGGAAAGAGAAGGAGCTAGTTCCCTGGCCTTTTCTTACAAAGGCACTAACCCCATTTGTGAGTGTTCTGCATGACCTAACTACCGCCCAAAAGTCATCACATTGGCAGTTGGGGTTGTGGTATATAAATTCTGGGGGTGAGATACCTGGATACTCAGTCCATAAAATACCACTAACATAAATACAATTTAGAAATTTCATAGTAGATTTGATAGTAGATTTAGCATAGATTTTGTGGTAACATTACACAGAAAAATATTTTAAAATAAGTATCAGACATCACTATTTATACATGTTCCTTGGTCTTGTCATTATCATGATTTCCTGTTGGTCACCTTCTCTCTCTCAAGACTGCCCTATTATCTTTCAGCCCTTCCACTCTAATAGCCAGAAGTTGTTGTTAGATGTCATTGAGTCCATGTCTGACTCATTAAGACCCTACATCCAACAGGAGAAACAGTATTGCTACTACTTCCTTGCTAGTCATGGGGTTTTCAATGGCTAATTATTTTTTGGGAGTGGGCTGCCAGATTCTTCTTCCAAGCCTACAGCACCTGTTGTTCCCAGGCGGCCTCCCATCCAAGTACTAACCAGGCCTGGCCCTGCTTAGCTTATGAGATTGGATGGGATCGGATGCCACAGTGCTATGGCTGCAGAAAGCAATCCCCAAATACTTGTCATTATACTATACTGATTATCTTTTGTCTTCATATTCATACTCATCTAGACTAGTCCTAGGCAACAAGCCTTCAGAAACACTTTAACTTCTCCAGCACCATCTCCCACACACCACGAATATACATGCACACTCATACACCAGCATACACACATGCACACACATGTATATGTGCATTTGACAATTTAGCCTAGTGATTTATTCCCAAGCAAATAAATCAGGGATTCTACTTTCCAGGATCTTACATGCCTGAGAGATATCAGTAAATTCTGAACATATGGAAGGTATTTATAGTAATTTCTTGACATTCTCATCTGCTAATTCTATTATAAATGTCAGTTCTTGGTAGATTTATTGATTTATTTAGTCCTTAAAATAATCCTATGAAGTCAGCTACTAGTATTATTCCCATCACATAGATAAAGAAATGGAAGCATAGATGATCAAGTAACCTAGCAAAAGTTATACAATATGTGATGAGGCCAAGCCATGAGCCCAAGCAGTCTGGCCCATTTTAAGAAATATAGGCAAAAAGTTTGTTAGTTCAGAATATCGTAAAATTTTTAATAAGCCTCTGCAGTTGCAGGTTCTTATAGATCATTTTCAGAATTTCTCAAGCCCTGTAGACCAACTCTGTCACTGTATCTGACACATGACACAATTTGCGCTGCAAGTTGAGTCCAGCATTGTGCTTTGTGCTTACCGTCTGCACCTTTATCTGTCAAAGAGTATGGATTAGTACGTGCAAGAACTCACATCCGACTATATGTTTTATAAGCCATGGTAAGATAGAACATGATTCTGTTGTTTTGAGTCCTCTCTGGAAGGACTGGCTTAGGTTATGGCATCTCAAAGACTTGTGTTCATCTTTGTTCCCCTAGAATCAAACAAATTTTCTAATTGCTATGTGTTTGGTTTTTCATGTATAAAATAAGTTGACCAGAGGACCTACTTCATGTGGTGGTTTCAAGGATTAATAAAAATAACATACAAAGTGTTTGGCATATTAGTTTCCTTCTGTTCACATCACTGTAAGTAGAGTAGCAAGAAGCCAGCAAATGCTCCTATTAATTGTCCTCATGGGCTGGGATTTAGCTCAGTTGGCAGAGCGCTGCGCTGCAGTGTCTGAGATCCCAAGTTCAATTCCCAGCACCATAAAAATGGGAGAAGGACCTGGCAATCCACTCCCAAGGCAATCCTGAAACAGCCATTGAAAAGCCTATGAGGGTCGCTATGAGTCAGATACTGACTTGATGGCACCTAACAACAGCAACAATCATCCTCAGCCTGGGACTTCATGAAAACAGAACCCAGAAATGGTAGGACTTTCTCTAAAATTTTGTAATTATTAAACCATAATAAATGCACTGCTGCAGTTTCCAGGAATTGAACATCTTCCAGTGGCTTGTTAGATTATATTTTCACTACTTTTTGTGATATCTAGAGTGAAAAGAGCACATCAGCAGATAACCCTCAACTCAGAAACATCATCTTTGGCCTTTCTTCGGTTTACCAGAAATCCCTATATGGTAAAACAGTGTCTTAGGTGGTTTGTGCATTTATAGCAAAATTCTCATTCCTTCTAAGAACATTTTTAAAAATTCTTTTAGATTATAAGTGTGCCTCTTCTATGAAGCAAGTAACCCTAAACTTCTGATAGTCAGAGACTTGAGTAGCTGTGTTAATATTATATTAATACCTGCTCCAAAGATGGGAGTTTGACACATTAAAGAAATGGGAGAGGAAGAGAAATCAGCAAACTCAAGAATAGGAAGAAGTCAGACCTCCAAGTCTCTAGGGACCCCTGACATCACACTTCAAATGTCTTCCCCTCATCTTTATCATATGTTCTAGAAGATACCTTGACTTTGGAAATGTCTGGAAATTCTCTCCTCATTAAGGTTGCTGACACTGAAAAATCTTCTTCATTACTGAAAACATGTATTCCAATATATCTGAAATTCTCTAATGTTCAGCATTGAAAGTAAAACAATGGTTTTTGTTTCCCAATCTGGATGGTAGACAGGTGATTTTCTTCAAAGGCTGGTAACAAAAGAATAGATCTTTCTGACTATACTCTAATGCTGAGATGGCAGTATCTTTGAAAACCCATTTCAGTAGGTACAAATGAGCAGGCTGAGCACTGTCGCTGTTATTGTTGTTAGGTGCTGTCAAGTCTGACTCATAGCCATCCTACGTACAACAAACAAAACATATTGTCATACTTCTCTGCTCTTCATAGGGTTCTCAATGGCTGATTGTTTCTTGGAAACGGGTTGCCAGGTCCTTCTCCAAAGCCTATAGCACCTAGTATTCCTAGGAGGTCTCCCATCCAAGTACTAACCAAGCCTGACCTTGCTTAACTTCTGAGATCTGATGGGATCTGATGCCACGGTGGTATGCCTGGAGGTGGCTGAGCACTAGAGGAAGCTAAATAGTTCTTGGTTGTAGTATATGGTCCTTTCCCTCTGGGATGCCAGAAAGAAGGAACTTCAAAAGCGACTCTGTTGCAGACCGAACTACTACAAGAATTTGAGAGAAGAAAAATCCTGTTTTTACTAACAAAGAATATTGATGTTAAGAGGTAACATGACCTTCCTATACAAAGGTTAGTGATTGTACTCTTGCACTAGAGTTTATTTAAATCTGATTAATAATCAAGATTAGGAGAGAAAAGGAATAAGACCACAGGGGCAAGCATCATCCATATGAAGAAGCTAGGTACTCACTTGCATTTAGAAGTGATTTTATAACATGTGACAAAGATCTGGTTGAAGTGGCACAATATGGAAAAATGACATGATTAATGAAAGAACTGCTCTACCAGTGGAATTGTGAACCTACTTCATCACAAATCATCTTGTCACAAGACAAGTTAGTGAAAATCATAGCACAGGAAATGAGTAGCATGACATTACCATCCTAAGCCCTTTCTCCAGTTCAGATATAGATAGAAAAGGAAAAAGAAAAAAATCTCTTGGCAGAGCAGATGGATTGATGCACACTACCAATGATTTGTGTACACACAATTTAAAATGATAGTCTTTATTGTTCCCTGAATATGGCCTCTGATGACAGAAGCAAAGTCAACAGGCTTAAAAATATGCAGACATGCTAATATAATTTTATAAATGGATATTACACTTCATCCATTTAACAAACCCAAGGTCACGTCTTACCATATGTCATAAACATATCAGTTTTACTGATAGATGAAAAATACAATCTGGAAAGAGCTGTGAGACAGCAGTTACCAACTTCTGAATAGAGTCATAAAAGAAGGTAATAATGAGGGACATTTATTATTAAAAAATACTTTTGTCACCATTAGAATGAATCAGTCCCAGAATGCTCACTCAGTTTGGAGTGAAAAAAAACACCAAATTTTAAAATAACAATTTAAAAATATGTGTAAATACATACACCACAAGTCACAATATATGAATTTGATCACACGACCTTCTCTATACCTGGCCTGCTGAGCCTCTGGGGATTCCTATTTCTCTTAGGAGAACACCCAAAACCTTTATAATCTAGGCTTTTCTCCAGACTTATCTTTTGTAATTCCTCAAATTGCCATTTAAACTGCAGTCTTGTCAAACTGTTTGCCTCTCCTGAATGGTCCATGTTCAGTCTCAACCATTTGTTGTCTTCTCTGCCAGTAATGCTTACACTGCTTTTTCCTCTGATTAACTCCTGCACATGCTTCAGGTCTTGGAAATTGGGAATTGTTGATGGGTATAAAGCTTCACTTGTGCTAAATGAAGAAGTTCTAGAGATCTGATGTACAACATTGCACCTAGAAGTAACAATAAGATGTTGTTGTTGTTGTTGTTGTTAGGTGCTGTGGAGTTGATATCTGACTCATAGTGACCCTATGCACAACAGATGAAACACTATTGCTAGTGCTTCTCTGCTATTCATATTTAATGGCTGATTGGTTTTTGGGAATGGGTGGATGGGTCCTTCTTCCAACCCTACAGCACCTGGTGTTCTCGGGTGGTCTCTCATCCAAGTAGTAATGAGGCCTGACACTGCTTAGCTTCCGAGATCTGATGGGATTGGATGCCACAGTGGTATAGCTGCAGGCTAACAATAAGATATTGGGCACTTCAAAATTGGATAAGAGAATAGATCTAATGTTAAATGTTCTTACAGTAAATAACAAAAACAAAGAGACATAAGGAAATTTTAGGAGGTGTTGGGTATAACAATTTCCTTGAGTGTAATAATAGTAATATAGTTTTAGTATATGTCTAAATTCATCAAAGTTCATAAATTGAATATGTAAATTTATTTATATGTCAGTTATACCCCAATAAACCTGCTTTTTTTTTAAGAAAAAAAAGCTGAAGTCATATCTTAAGGGAAGAATTCTTGATTTTGCCTGACTGCACTCAATATCTCATTGTGCTCTCCCATAATACTCTGCTTCCTCGATCACAGCACTTACAGAATGGCCTTATTCTCCACTAGGCAGCAACATCATGAGACAGAAGGTCATGGTTGCCTTGCTCCCTCTTATACTACCAAAGTTGAGCACCACATCTGGTATATACTAGGTACTCCATATAGGCTATTTAGTAAGTGACATTTACCTGATGCTATGATCCTGGCTGACATTACTTCATTAAGTGTCATTATATAAAATATAGTTCACCCAGTTAAATTTGAACTACAGATAAACAATAAAATAGGATAATACATGAATGCCCCAATGCCATATTTGGGACATATTTAGACTGAAAATTATTTGTTGTTTATCTGCAACTCAATCTTAATCAGATAACTTATATTTTGGTTTGCTAAATATGGCTATGCCTGCAGCCATACCACCTTGGCATCTGATCCCATCAGATCTTGGAATCTATGTAGGGTCAGGCCTGGTTGGTACTTGGATGGGAGACAGTCTGGGAATACCAGGTGCTGTAGGCTTTGGGGAAGGACCTGGAAACCCACTTCCAAGAAATAATCAGCCATTGAAAGCCCTATGAATAGCAGAGAAGCACTGACACAGTGCCAGGCAGGGTACAGGGTGGGAAAATGTTTCATCTGTGGTACAGAGGGTCACCAGGAGTTGGACCCAACTCAACAGAGCCTAACAACAAGAAGTATGGCTAGACTATTAACTTTGGGACTTGCTTAGCTTTTGTCAGGGCCTCTGTAAGGTGGTTTTAGTTCATACTAAAAATCATTTCTCACAGGCCTCAAAAGTAGGCATTTTTGCCAATAACCTTCACCATTTACTTACTATACTGCTGAAAACCCTCCTCTGCTTTATGACTCTGACAGAACTTCTGGGCTTCCCCTTACCTTACTGCCAGTGACTACTGCTTTCCCATGACTGACCAAGGCCTGATGTGTGCCCCCTGATGATTCTTTTTTAACTTACTTGTGTCTAGTACTAAGCCTCTAGTAAGTCATTGCCCTGGACTCTGCTTCCACTGTACCCCATTATTGAGAATCCCATCCAGACTTGGTGAATAGCACTCACAAGATATCTTGTTACATTTTTAGACTGTTCTAATTATTAGAGAATATGGTTTTGTGTTAGTCTAAAATTGTCTTCTCTGAAGCTATGAAAGATTTGAGTTTCAATACAGTTTGCTTCGTGAAAGTCACCTCATATTTACTTTGGTTTTACCAGGATACGTGGCAGTGACTGGCATATAGACAGTTCTACCAAATAAAAATGAATAACGTTTCCTTTAAAACTACACTGTAAAGTGAATCTCTCATCTGTAGTCAGTTTTCCAAATATATGAACAATGTTACAGAGCTTTGCATTAATCTGGTCTTTTATAGGCTGGCACACCCAGTTCCTTAAGTCATTTTTTAGTTTAGAAATAGATTATCTGGCACAGAAGAGGTACTTGATAAGTTTTTGTCTATTAAGAATTTCCCTATGCCCAATTAAAAATGGCCAATGTTAATATGAAAACATAGTGTTTGATGTAACCTTAAACAACATAGACATTACTAGTGGATATAGGTATAAATAAAATTATGGTCAAAATGATAATTGTAGACCTAGAGTCTTGGGACATACCTATAATCCAAGTGACTCTATAGGTTGAGGCAGGAGACTCTCAAATTAAAGGCCAAGGTAACCTGTGCAACTTGGTGAGACCCTGTCTCAAAGCAAAAAAGAGAAAAAAGAAATTCAAAAGGGGGCTGGAGGTACAGCTCAGCACTAGAGCACTTGCTTAGCATGCATAATATCTTGGGCTCAACCCCTTAGTACTGTTAAAAAAAAAAAAAAAAGAAAGAAAGAGAAAAAATGCAAAGAGTAATTGTATTCCATAAAAGTGGATGTTATCTTAACCTTTCTGTAAAAGGAGATTTAGCAAATCAGATTGCCCAGGTATTTTAAAAATGCATTCATGTATCTACATGCATAAACATGCCCATAACCTGAGATGTTTTAATTTTGAAACATAATATTCTAATTATACTCTATATTGAAAGGAAACCTTCAACAATTCCCCAATCTTATTATATTCTCCAATCTTATTACTTGCCAATTCTCATGTGCCCTCAGTGAATTGTCTAGATATTTTTAACCTCAACATTTAACATGTTGCAGGAAAAGGTTATAAATATCCTTTTATTAATGAAACACATTTTTCCCTTTTCTAACTTTCTACTGAAATTATTAACAAGAGGAATGATGCTATCATCCCTTTGTTGTTAGGTAAAGAGATCTATAAAGAAAAAAGCAAAGGCAGAAGAGAAACCAATGATTCAATCTATTACACAGAGAAAAAAATATGCTAAAAATGGTAAAGGATTCATCCAGATGCTAGATACACCTTAATTAGGTTATAAAAAGTGAGATAATTGCCAGTGAATCTTTAAAAATCCATTGCACACTGGATTCATGCAGTATACAACTGCATACTTTCCTTCAGCTTAGAACTGCTGTACTTCATCATTTATAACAATTACAAAAAACATGAAATTTTTTAATTAAATCAAATTTTGTAATCAAAAACATTTGACATAGAATGAACAACTCCATACTTTACTGTCTTTTATTTAAAACTCTTGCTGATTTATATGATGATATATTGACTCTACTGCCTATATTCAAATATGACATGGTATTGTTTGACAGTTTTGTCATATTTGTGGTCCAAGTAATATGAATGGAATGGAAGAAGGATGACTCTTAGTCTATACTAAAATTTACACATGGTCATGCTTCAGAAATATCAGAAATAAAGGGCATTCCTATCAACAAGACTCCTCATAGGAGGCGTGTCTTTAGTATGTAAACAGGGAAAAGAGATGTACTCAAGAAAGCTCACTGCATTTTCCCTTAATTGAGGGATTCAGCATTAAATATAAAATTTTCTGAATAGGAAATCTTGGTTTAGAACAAAGTAGTATACATAAGTGTGTCTGTGTCTGCGTCTGTGTATGTGTGTGTGTGCAAATATATATAGAAAGAGATAAAAAGAGTGAGAGGTTTTGTACCTGATATACTCTAGAGCCATGCCACCCTGGCATTGGATCTCATCAGATCTTGGAAGCTAAGCAGGGTCAGGCCTGGTTAGTACTTGGATGGGAGACCGCCTTTGAACACCAGGTGCTGTAGGCTTGGAAGAAGGACCCAGAAGCCCACTCCCAAAATAATCAGTCATTGAAAACCCTATCAATAGCAAGGAAGCACTGACAATAGTGTGGGGCATGACACAGCAATGGGTAGTGCTTCATACGTTGAACATAGAGTCACTATGAATTGGACCAAACTGGATGACACCTAACAACAATACCATCTGGTATCCAGCCATCAAACCACTATAGGAGTAACATTCAGATTGTACAGGTCATGAAATTGTCTTCTCCCAACAAACACAAGCATAGCCACTGGGTGTCAGAATGTCGGCTATCTCCACATCCTAGCTGTAGATCATCATTTGTCTCCCCAGACAAGTAAATGGTAGTCCCCTTGCCCTTCCCGTCTCCATCACCCTCCTACTGCCTCCATTCCAAAATAGAAGAGTTGAGGGGAAACCCCTGGTGTAGGTTATAATTGGTCGCCATAAGAAATGCTTCTATTTTAAAAGAAAAGCCAGTAAGAAGGAGAAGATCCCACTCCTTCTGACAAGCTGCTGTTCAGAAGGCGAATCCAGTGTTACTGCCGCCTCCACACATCTGGGGGCTGTGCAAGAAAACCCTCTGTACTTAAAACTTTTCTGCACATGTACCTCATAAGGAGGGGAGAACCCTGTGGAGAAAATGACACAGTGGCCCAGTGGCAGAATGTTCTTACAAGAAACCTTCAGGATCCAGTGAAATAAACAGATTTGGAAGCCTTCCTGGGCCATGTATCACACATGATGGTGAGATTTCAATTGTCAGTGTTCTCTCTTGCCCCTCTGCTATAGTATCAGAAGCCAGGTACCCTATGGTACTTATGGTTTTCTTTATTTGAGTTACAGCATATGTTCTAGCTGTCTCCCTAAACTCCTGATTGAGCTTCTAAAAATAAGATGACTCCTTAGACAAATAATGAGTAATACTCTGAACAGTGCTATGGGAGAGGGAGGAAAATGTTTGCAGCTGATATTTCGAAGAGGAGAATCAGAGAGGAAAAGAGATCAAAATGACTGCAAGAGCTCAGAGAAGATACACCCTTCTCCTGTCCAATTTTTTCCAACATTGTGTATCAAAATGAAAATGTTGGAATAAAAAGATATTGAAGAGATATTCAAAGCATGGCCCTTGGACAGTTCAAAATGAGAAAGAAGAATGTGAAAAAAAATGTCTGAGCCAGGTTTGGTGGCATATGCCTGTAATCCCAGATTTTGGGAGGTAGAAACAGAGGATGGAGAGTTAGAGGCCAGCATGGCCTGCATCGAGAGATTCTATCTCAAGAAGCCAACAAAACAAAACAAAGAGGCAAACAAACAAAAATATCACTCAGAGGAATTGGATAAGATTAAACCAAAATTTATTCTTATAGGTAGGAAAAACAGATTAATGAGACAGTGTTGTTTGATTTGACCATAAAAAACAAGAAAACAAATGTTTGCTCTGGAAATTACCATCATACCTTCTGAGAAACAGGAATAGCCTTGGTTCTTATGAGCACATAACCATAAAACAAAGTCCTCAGCTTTTCATCACAATGGGGCAGTTGAGAAGCTACAGTATCCTTCTTATGCCCCTTGTGGGGAGATCTTTATTTTTCAATGCTGGGGATAGAGCCCAGGACATTGTGGCCACTAGGCAAGTGCTATACCACTAAGCTAAACTCCATGGGTAATTCTAAATTAAGCTCTTAATAAGGAGCACTGGCTATTATTAATCAGTCATAATCCAAATCAATAAAATAGATGGAGTTATTTTGGCCACTGGCTTGAGAGGTTAGAGCCTAAAGCTGAATGATACCTAGGTATAAATTCTTGAAATCTTCCAAAGGAACTTATTCAAATGATATTTATTCAGATACTTTTTGGAGTTAATGTAATTCAGATGATTTTTTTCAAATCAAAGTAATCTTCATAAGTAAAATTAACTTTCATAATTCAGAAAAGTGCTTCAAAGAACAGCCTTTCCAATTCCAGAAACAACACTGACTTTGAGGACAGTTGACTTATGATTTTAATAATGAGAAAAATAAACTTCCTCTTCCCCTACTTTGTAAACCAATTTCAATCTGCACATTGAAATTTTCCAATCAAAGATATACTCTGATTATTGTGGCAGCTGCTCCAGTATATTCTTCAAGCATTCAGTATTCATTTTTATATTGTATTAAGATCTAAATTTGATACAATTATAGGAACTCTCCTGTTTTCCACTTCAGATGACACTCCATGAATCACCTGTCCAACAACATCATCATCATTATTATTATTATTTGTATAGGAAAGGAGAGACCCATATTTTCCCCAAAATTGAAGATTTATTTTTAGATCAGTGATTTTCTAGCAAGGAATAAGTAGATGATATTCTTTTAAAGAATCAAGTCAGAGTTTCAAAGACAGAGAACAATCAAGCATTGACAGAATTCCTCCAGAAGGAATCATCCAACAGCAAATTTCAACAGCAGAATTCTAGGTACAAGCAGATTCAGGAATCACTGTGTTAGAAGTTAAGTTTTGGGGAAGTGACCACTTTCAACAAAGCCCAAGATGACCTACTCATAGATCCTGCTAAGTAGGAAGAGACTAAATCTTGGCCATTCAGAGCATTTGTCCCAAGCAATGACATTAAATTCTCTTTAATCTCACAATTTAAAAGTAACCTTTCTGCCTCTAGAAGTATGGCCCATGAGATAAGAGTGATTTTATTTCACTTAATCTCCAGACTACACTAAGGTTTGTATTCTATCTGGTATAGAAGAAAAGGACAAATTTAAAAGGTCAGAATTTTATCACAATGCATCCAGATGTTTTGAAAAGAGAATGCAGATCTCCAGGGGAGGGGAAGAAGACCTGAGACACATCATTGCCTTCTTTGGGAACTGAATATGCAAAAAAATTCATGTTTATTTTTTTAACTAAAGTACAAAACAAATTGCAATGAAGTATGAATCTATGACCTATTACGGATAAAATGTTGGTGGCAATAATTAATTTTAGAAGCTCTTTAGAAGACATTAACTCAATTTTATTTAATAAATATCTTTAAGTACTTGAGCTCTAAACTGTGGTAAGTTGAGAAACAGAAGGAAGAAGCACGTGCAAAGATTGATAAATCCATTGGATCACTATTTATAAAGTGTCATACTTAGGATGTGTGGGAATCCTGAACATGATACCAAAGACCTCTGATGGCCCATATAATTATCCCTCTTCTTATAGGAACAGGAAGGTAACAGGCACTGTCCAGGTAATCCTGCCCAGAACTGACCTGCCACCTGCAGTGAGGGGAAAGAACAAGAAAGTTGACAAAGCTATTTAAAGACCTTCTGTGAGAAATCATACTTGCTGGTATTTCATATTTCTATAAATATATTACATTGAGGCTAGTTCGCTTGCATGCCAAATAATAGAAATATGGCCCATGAGAACAGAAGTGATGAGAACAACCTCTCCCTGCTAGAACTACATGTGAGCTCCCATGTGGGTATGACTATATGCTCAGGGAAAACAGGTCCAACTTTTCCAAGGTAGCTCCACCTACCCTTGAGGTGCAGAAGCATATGAGTCTTGGTAAATCTCACTGCTGGGAGAGGGATGGCTGTGGCATTCTGAGGACTGTAGTTTATGGGGAATGAAAGGAGAAATAAGCCTTGGATTTCCTTTTAACATTCTGTAAGGTTCAAAAGAATCCAAAGATGATCTTCCCACAGGGAGCACTTACAGTGTTGAGCTCCTTCTGAGATCAAGGGTTTAACAAAAAGAATGACAATCCTCTTCTGGGGTGGAGTCCAGAAACACCTAGAAGGAAGGCCAGGCAGGAATGTAAGATTTGTAAGTCTAGTTAAAACAAAACAAAACAAAAAAACACAAACCAGAATGTGGTCATTACTGAAAAAGAAAAAGGAATACATTATGCTATTAGAAAAAGAAGGAAAGAAAGAAAGCAATAAGGAAATGAAGTAAGCAAGCAAACGAGGCGAGGTGGTACACATATGTAATCCCAGCACTCAGGAGACTGAGGCAGAAAGATCATGGGTTTGAGGACAGCTGTATTAGTTGGTGAGACTTTGTCTGAAAAACAAAAAGTGGTAAAACAAGTAAAGTTTATTCTAAAGCATTTGAGAGATAGTAAGTAAACTTGGGAATTAAACTTTTGTAGATACATAAATATTACTCAGAAAGGTACTAAAACTAGGAATGTAGTTCCTAAAGGGAATAAAAAGCAAAATAGAAGAGAGAGCTTATCTTCAAGCTACCCCACAGTGAATAATTGAATATGCTTACTGGTCTGTGCTTAAGTTCTTGGCTGTGAGTTCCCTGAAAGACAACGCAAGATGAAAATGCTTCCTTCTATTTAATGGATAGTCTTATGGGGATGACTAAACTGATGTCAATGAGATGTCAGGAAATCATCAGCAGAGAAACGTATGAAAACTCATTACACCATGGATCCTTTTGGAAAGAAGCATTTAAGGAGCATTCTCATTCAAAATGTGTTATATTAATCTGTGTATATGAGATAGGGACAGAGGGTATTGTGATTGTATCCCACATTACATGAACAAGTTTACTTCAGATGATTTTTGAGGATCTTTGGAGGTTTAAACTGCACTTTGTAGAATACATAATACTTATAATTACTTTGTTTTTTTTTTAAACAGATAATAAATCTTTTGTTGTTGTTGTTGTTAGGTGCCATGGAGTTGAGTCCCACTCATAGCGACCCTATGTACAGCAGATCGAAACACTTGCCGATTCTGTGCCAGGCAAACAATCTTATTTATGTTTAAGCCCATTGTTGCAGACACTGTGTCAATCCATCTGGTAGAGGAAAAGATTGAGGTTGTCCAG
>VMDO01018495.1:16428-36428 GCA_007922755.1 Pedetes capensis
TGAATTGTGGTGCTGGAGATGTCTATTGAATATACCATGGACTGCCAAAAGAACCAACAGATCTGTCCTAGAAGAGGTACAACCAGAGTGCTCCTTGGAAGCAAAAATGGCCAGACTGCGTCTTACATATTTCGGACATGTAGTCAGGAGAGAACAATCCCTGGAGAAGGACATCATGTTTGGAAGAGTGGCAGGTCAATGCTATAGTAGACACACATAAAATAGACTTACAATAGAGGAGGAACAAGTAAACACATCAAGGAATTCAGGAAGAAATTAACCAAGATGGCATTAGAACCAGATATTATAGACAAAATTTTCTGTGTATAGGTTATAGGGCAAGGACTGACCAAGCTGATAAAGTTGTTGTTGGGTGTCATCAAGTTGGGTCTGACTCATAGTAACTCTATGTACATCAGAACGAAATACTACCCAGTGCTGTGCCATGCCAGGTACTATTGTCAGTGCTTCTCTGCTATTCATAGGGTTTTTGATGGCTGATTGTTTTGGGATTATTTTGGGAGTGGATTAGCAGGTCCTTCTCCAACTTTTGCAGTGCTGGGTATTGAACCCAGAGCCTCAGAGCATGCAGAGCAAACACGCTTCCAATTGAGGTAACCCCCCAGCCCAAATATTGTTGTTATTGCTGTTGGGGCCATTTAGTCAGGTGTGACTCATACCAACCCTATGCACAAGTGAATCAAACACTCTCCAACACTGTGCCATGCCCAGCACTATTGTCAGTGCTTCTCTGCTATTCATAGGGTTTTCAATGGTTGATTGTTTCAGGAGTGGGCTCCCAGGTCTCTTTCTCATTTTTGCAGTGCTGGGTATGGAACCCAGGGTCTCAGAGAGCTCAGAGCAAAGTTTTACCAACTGAGCTAAACCCCAGAGATATGATACAATATAATGGTTTGTGAATAATACATAATCAACACTGAAAAGACTGACTAATGCTTTGAATCTCATAATTATGTTTTGCTAACTTGCCACTAAAATAAAAAATTGACTCTAAATAAGTTTGAGGATTGGTTCACTCTGGCAATGTTCCTAATTGTGAAATGTGTTCTTCTTGTGCAACACTTAACAATACCTTGCCCTCCTCCTCTTCCTCCTCTTGTCCCCCTTCCTCTATTAAAATATAGGTCAGAACTGAATAATCCCTCTGAGTTCATTTGGTGAGGACAATGGTTGCTAATCTTTCCCTCATCTGTCCTTTAGCATTCACAAATTTCGGGCTTCGCTGCCTCTTTGCTGGGCAATGACCTCTTCTCCTGATCCCCCACTACAAGGGAGTCAGAAGAATCTTTCCTTCATTTCTATGCCTTGACAGAGAGCATACTCATAATTATCAGCCAGAATCAAAAGTTTTGCAGCTGATTAAGTTGCTGCATAGTTTTGCTGAATCTAGTATGTAGGATGAATTATTCAAAAGCAAGTAAATTGCTACAGAAATTAAAAAATTTGTACTGATATTATTTCTTTAACTCTGGCAAGTTATCTAGGCATATTAATTGGGATGGTTTTAACAAATAAGCCCATCATGCAGAGTAAGCAATACACCTTAGGATATTTAGGAAATTAAAATCTAATGAGAAAGCATCTCCAATTTAATTCATTTCACTGATGCTCACCTTGTGTGAGGCACTGTGAATCCTTGTGTGAAATATGCAATTGAATGAGAAGTAGTTCCTATCATTAAAGAAGGAAAAACGAAAAGCAAAAATCAAGTATGTAATTATTTTCAGCAATGCCAACCCCACAAGCATACCAAATTAGTTATTCTCCAAAGACATAAAGGATTTTCGTATCTAGTGTTTCTGGCAGCCATTCCAACTCCCTAAGGCATCCTTCCTCCAATTCTCTGCCTTTGAAATACCCTCCCAGCAACTCAGGAAGGGGAGGCAGGAGGATTGCAGGCTCTGCTGGAGGCCAGAGTTAGCCTGTGTAACTTAGTGAGACCCTGTCTCAAGATAAAAAATTAAAAATCAGACTGGGGGTGTAGTACAGTGGCAAAGTACTTGCAAAGTATGTGGCAAGGCCCTAGGTTCAGTGTGCCAGTACCACCAATAAATAAATAAGTAAATACATAAATACATAAATAAATAAAAGTAAGACTCCTATTTCAAGATTCAGTTTGCTGGGAACTTGTGGATGTTGTTGTTTGTTGCCTTCAAGTCGGTATCTGACTCAAGGCGACCCTCATAGGGTTTTTAATGGCTGACTGTTTCGGGATTGCCTTGGGAGTGGATTGCCAGGTCCTTCTCCCATTTTTGCGGTGCTGGAAATTGAACTCGGGACCTCAGACTCTGCAGTGCGGCACTCTACCAACTGAGCTAAATCCCAGCGCGTGGATGTTTCTAGTGAGAACTAATCTTTCTTTTTTTCTTTTTCTTCAGCTGGATCATTGCGTTGCTAATATGGACCTGCCTGCTCATCCCATTAGATTGGGAATCCTTTGAAGGCAGGTATTACATCTTGTTTTTTTTTTTTTTTAATTGGAAAGTCTTAATGTACAACTTACAACTTACATTGTTTCATTCTGACATGCATTTCATTGTGACATTTCCATATACACGTTTCATTGTATATTGCACAGATAACTTCCCCCTTACTCTGTTGTGCCCCTCCCCCTGACCTCCTCACCAATGGCCTCTATTCTACTTTCATGTCTTCTTGTGGGAATGTTTTTCTATATACCCTTGCATCCCAATTATGATTTAAGTGCAAACTTTTTTCTGTAGTGATCTACCTTTTTATTTTGCCAGCAGTATTACATGAATAATCTAGCCCTTTTGCATTATTACCATCCTTTGGTATTGTTGATATTATTATAATTATTTCCCAAACTATTAAAGTTGGGCTGTTTACTTTGAGGTCAACCTCTCTCTCTCATTCCTCCTCCCCCTCCTGTCTTCTCCCATCATCGCTTCCTTTTGCTAGAGCCCTCCCTCCTTCTTTCCACACCCTAAATTGTCCCTTCTCTGCTAAGTTTACATTAGCTTTTCATTATGTTCCAATTTCTGTATAGGATTTTTTTCCTTCTTCTAAATTTGATTCAGCTCCTACATATGCGTGAAAACATGTGGCATTTCTCTTTTTGGGCTTGTGTTCTTTCACTTAAGATAATTTTCTCCAATTCCATCCATTTTGCTGCAAATTACCTTATTTCATTTTTTTTTGATTGCTGAGTAGTATTCCATTGTGTATATGTACCATAATTTTTCTATCCTTTAATCTGCTCAGGAACCACCCAGTATCTCACCTATAATAAGAATGTAATATATGTTTGTAGAGCTAAATCAGTCTGAGAAAGCTTAAACATAGAGGAAAACTGTATGTATAGAATTGCTATAGTTGTAATAAGCTTGGGTAGAATTTATTGGACTTAATCTGTGCTGGGAACTATAATAAGAATGATATATACAATATCTCTAATCATTACTTTCCCCCACATGTCTGTTATCTTGTCATGCTGTGGGGGCTTACATGTTGCAGTGATGTTGAAAGCTATGCCACTGGTATTTCAGATGCCAGCAGGGCCACCCATGGTGGACAAGTTTCACCTGAGCTTCCAAACTAAGACCAGGGTGAAGGATCTGGTAGCCCACTCTCTAAACAATCAACCACTGAAAACTATGAATAACAGAGAAGCACTGTCAAATATTGTGCTGGAAAATGAGCCTCCCAGGCTGGAAGTCACATAAGAAATGACTGGAGAAGAGTTTCCTCCTCAAATTAGAGTTGACCTTCATGACAGAAATGGAGTAAAGCCCCTGGGACTTCCATTTGTTGACATAACACAACTCACAATGAGAAGACACACAGTAAGTGCAACAATGGGCTCAAATACAAAGAGACTGTGCCTATCCACAGTGCTGGGTAGTGTTTTGTTTTATTGTACATAGGATTGCTCTGAGTTGGATTTGTCTTGATGGCACCTAACAACAACAATAATCATTACTTCTATCCTTATAAAACCCTTTTGAGATTTATCTCATTAAGAGTCTTTTAAAAGTAAGAAAATTATAGTGCATAAAGTATACACAGCAGGATCAAAGCCCTACCTGAGCAAGGAGAAGATCTGAATCACACCAGATTTGACTCAAGTTTTATCTGACTCAAAGTCTGTACTTTCCTATGCATGTTGCCCCAGAACCACCTCACAGTCACCTGCTCCTGCCTTTGAGATTGTCAGGAAATCTTGCCATTTATTGAGCACTTACCCTGTGCCAAGCATCATGCAGTTGCTCAGCATGTTTTATTACTTGCTCACAAAACATGTGCCTGCGGCATAGACTTACAGTGGCTTAGAGTGGAAATTAATTATCCTGGGTAGCATAGGTGTAGTGGTAGGGCTGGTAATTCTGCCCTGGACTCCTAACTGGACACTCAAGTAAGTCTTTAAGACATAAAGGCCCAGAAGAGCCAGAGCCCTCAATATCACCTAAGCTCTCTGTTCCTTCCCACATCATTTTCTGCTGCCCCTGGTGCCACTTCTCCTTTCTTCCCTTTTGGAGAAGTACAGCTTCCCAGCCCTTCCATTGCTGAGCAGCAGACACTTCTTTCCTCCCCGCCCTTCCCATAGCCCAATGCTCCTCTTCTCAGGATGAAAGGAGGTCTGTCTCCTGGTGACTTCCCAGGCACCCAGGGAAGAACTATGGGGGAGAGAGGATATTCCACCTTTCTCTTACCTTTACCCCAGTTCTCTATGTTATTGCTGCTACTGTCGATAGACTTCCTTTATGTTGAGTTTTTCAAATTTTCCTCTTGCAAGATTTATTAACTCAAGTCTGCAGGTGCTGTCCTTGGAATGCATGTTTTTCTTCGGGGCCACTGGGGAAAATCTGGTGGGAGACAAATCAGAGTGAGGAATGATTGCCCAGAACCAACACAAGAAATGCCATGACTGCCAATAGTGAACTATGGATGAAACGCAGGATGGCCCAAGTAGGAACCAATTTTGACATGTCAGTTCAGGAAAAGTAGGATGACGGGGTAAGGATTTGATGAGGACAACAGAGGAGAATATCAAACTGGAGGTTGGGGGCAGAGGCATGCCCAGAGGACAGAGCAAGCCTGAAGTGATGGTAACACAGGGCCTGGACAAGCGCTGAGTCATTATTTGTTGCTTGTGGAGGTTGACAACAGGAGGAACAGCATGAGATGAGTGAAGTCCAGAGAGGAGTGAAGGGATTCACAATGAATAGTGAAGGGCACCAAAGGTGATCATGTTGGAGAAAATCGCCTTTCACATCCTCTAAGGTTTGCAAACAAGGAATTCAAACATGATTTACTCAACAATTCTCAGCACCACAGGTGGGAGTTTCACTAGCAAAGCCTGTCTAGCATGCTTTATGTAGCTTGTAGTCATTTAATTAGCCAAATGATTAAATCATACATTGACAGGGAATCACACAAATGCTAAAGAATCCCTAAGTTTAAAAGAAATTTTTTTTCTTGAACTGAATAAAATTGAGATATTTAAATATTAAGATAGAATCGGGGCTGGCGGTTTAGCTCAGTTGGTAGAGTGCTTGCTTAGCATGCACTGAGGCCCTGGATTCCTTCTCCAGCACTACAAATAAAATAAAATAAAATAAAATAACAAAACATATTAAGAAAGAATCAAATCAAAAGGCCAAGCAAATTAGCTCCAAGAGTTCACAGTTGAAAACTTAGACAAATGAGTTGCACATGCTCTCCCAAGCAGACTGCATCTTAACCCTTAACTGGTATTGTTAGATGAAAAAAGGCCCTACACTGGCACTGTCAAATTCAGCGACATAATGGGTATTATGGGGTCATCCAAGACCCCAAACCACAAAACTGTGTATTGTTTATTTGTTTTTAAGGTTTATTGTGTTGTCAATTACAGCAATTAGGTCATTAATGTTAATTAGGGGTCAATTTTGACCCCATGATAGCAGTTAAGGATTAAAAAATTGTATTGCTTATTGTTTATACAAAATATGCTCTTCTATAATTCTTTTCTTATTCATTTGTTTGTTTCTACTTTGTTGTTGAGTGCTGTGGCGTCAGATCCAACTTATAGTGACCCTATGCACAACAGAACACTACCCAGTACTGTGCCATGCACACCATCTTTTTATGCTTGAGCCCCATGTTGCAGCCACTGTTTCTTCTCATTTTGAGGCACGCCATATCAGCAAATGGAAGTCCCAGGGCTTTATTCCATTCCTGTAATTAAGTATGATTCTACTTGAAAGAGGCAACTCTTCCTTAGTAATTTCTAGAGGGGCTCATTTTCTGACACTATATTTGACAGTGCTTCTCTGTTATTCATAGGATTTTCAAGGGCTAATTGTTTTGGGAGTGGGCTGCCCAGTCCTTCTCCATTTTCTACTTTGTTGTTGTTGTTGTTGTTGTTGTTATAAGGAGGCATCAAGTCAAGTCCTGCTCCAGTTTTTTTTTTTTTTTTTTTTTTTTTTTTTTTTTTTTTTTTTTTTTTGGTGCTGGGGACCAAACCCCAGGCCCACGCAACACTCTACCAACTGAGCTAAACTCTGGTCCTTATCTATTTTAGAGGCATATAATTTGAACTGATTTTTTAGTGCTTAGTAATTTTCTGTAGTAGGAGTTCTCTTTTCACTTTGATGAGATTCACTGGAATCCATATTTTAGAAGCCTATTAATTGTGGGTGTTTCAGGCTCTTTTGACTCTTCAGATGGCACCAGCCTACATGTATAGGGCTTAACAGAGTTTTTCGTAATTTTTCTCTCTCACGGCTCAGAATATCATTCTTCTCTTTTCTCTTGATATTTCCTGAAGTTCTCTCTATTTCAGTTCATTTTTCCTGCAGTAACTCAGAAAAAAAATTAATATTCTCCTTGTCCCATTGTTTCCCATCATTCCTTCCTTTGTACAGTGGTGTTTCTATGGCTTTGCTGAACATTATGTGGGTGAAGTGCCTCCCTCGGAAGCACTGTGAGCCCTTCATTCAGAGCACTCAGTTTAATTATCTCCAATGAAATATTATGTTAATTTGTCTCTTTTATCCACTAGACTGTGAGTCTTGTGGGAGCAGAAGTGGGATTTTTTCTTCTTGTATCCACTATAACATGAACAGTGCTATCTCATGAGAGGTAATCAATAAACCCCTGGAAAGGAAATCCATGAGTCTGGAGTGAGCAGATTATTAGATTCACTTGTACTCATCTTGTTACATGAACACAGTATTTCATGTTTTTCTACTTGTTTACTCATATGCTAAGCATCATACCTTTCTCTTCAAATTGTTTTATTGTTTGAGATGAACTTCTGTAAAATGCTTCAAATAATATAAAGTTTATATGCATGCATATGCTATTATATTAACTCCAAGATTTGTTGTTGACAATGGTATAGTTGATACTTCCAACCAGTGAGTTTCCACAAAGGGTGATTTTTGACTGCTAGAAGACATTTAGCAATCTCTGGAGGCATGCTTGGCTCTCGTGTCTGGGTAGAAGGATGGGAGGGTTGGCTACTGACAGCTAGTGGATAGGAGCCAGGGATGCTGCCATACTTCATAAGATGCTCAGGAAAACCCTGTACAGCAAAGTGCTATCAACAATGTTGAGCGGAGCAATGCTGGCTCAAATTTTAAAATGTATGGAAAGAGAAAGTTTCCTTCATATATTTGCCCCTAAACAATTTTGTGTGTTTTTACTTTTTTGGTATAATTTTTGGAATAACTCCCTACCTTTCATAATACAAATGTGTTTTCTTGGACTAGCTCAGTGGTATATGCCTCTAATCCTAGGGACTCAGGAGGTGGAGGCAGGAGGAATCAAAAGTTCAGGGCCAGAGGCAGCCTGTGTAACCTAGTGAGACTCTTTGTGGTTAGGTGCCATGGAGTCAGTATCCAGCTCATAGTGACCCTGGACCCTGTGTACAACAGGGAAACACTATTGTCAGTGCTTCTCTGCTGTTCACAGGGTTTTCAATGGTGGATTGATTTTTGGGAGTGGGTTGCCAAGTTTGTCTCCTAAGCCTACAGTACTTGGTGTTCCCAGGTGGTCTCCTATCCAAGTACTAACCAGGCCCGACCCTGCTTAACTTAGATCTGATGAGATCAGATGCCACAGGGCTACAGCTGCAAGCCAGTGAGACTCTTACTCAAAGTAAAATAAATAAATAAATAAATAAGTTAGTTATATAAGAGAAATTATCTGAGGGTACAGCCCAGTAGAAAAGCACTTGCAAAGCAGATGTGAGGCCCTGGGTTCAACCTGAAGTATTGTAAAAGGGGAAAAAAAAAGTGTTTTCCTACTCCCTGCTTAGTCCTTTAGGAACCGTAATCTACATATGGTAGAAACTTCTGCTTTCCTCTTCTTTGAGGTACACAGTGAGCTTACCTTTCTCCATCCCCCATAGATGTAGACAGGGCTTCATGACTACCTAGCCAATGCCTTGTGAATAGAGGTGTCTCATGTTGATTCCAGGTCAAAGCCTGCCCAGCCTCTCTTTCCCTGGTATAGTGGTTTCAGAAGCAGCAGTTGAAATGGTGATACCACAAGGCAGAAGTAACTTGGACTCCAGAGCATCCTATGCTACACAAGTGCCTAGTGTTGTGCTCAAATTCACAATGGAGTTTACATAACTCAAAAGAATCTTTTTTGTAGATTAAACCACTGCAATTTGAGGACTGTTTGTAAAGGAAGTTTAGCACAGACTCACCTGATTACTGTTGTTCTACATGAAAGGGAGAATACCCTTAGTTATACTCAGCACTTTATACTCAGGTTGAACAATTCCTGAGATCCAAAAAGTGCTTAAGATATTTTTATGCCTTACTGGGGGAAGCAGAGGAAAGGATATTATTGACTTAGTTTCTTGCTTTTCACAATACCTCTGTCCAATTATGACAAACATGCTGGGCTTGGCCTTATAGTTTTCTTTTCAAGGTGATAGAGTCTGGAAATTCTGAATAAGGCATTTGTGATATATAATATATCAACCACTAAGATATGTTGGCTGCAGCCGTACCACTGTGGCACCTGATCACTTCAGATCTTGTAGGCTAAGCAGGGTCAGGTCTTGTTAGTACTTGGATGGGAGGCCACCTGGGAACACCAGGTGCTGTAGGCTTGGAAGAAAAACCCGGCAGCCCACTCCAAAAGAACAAAATCAGCCATGAAAAACCTTATGAACAGCAGAGAAGCACTGACAATCGTGCTTTGCCCATTGTACATAGGATCGCTATGAGTCAGATACTGACTTAATGGCACTTAACAACAAGAAGATACATTAAAATATTGAAGCCCATTTGACCTTCACCCTGACCCAAAATACCATAGACACAAATGCTGGAAATTCCACAGTGGACACTTCTTGTTCTTTTGCTAGGAGGAAATTCCTAGGTAAATTGGTTATTGGTTGCAGGTTGTCTTCTGCCACTATTCAATGGGACTGAATTTGCAAAGCTGACACTCTTAAGGGCAAGCATTTCCAGTCCATAATTTCTATACCTGGATAATAGATACATATTGGTTTCCTGATCCCTTTTAAGCTACTGCCAGGTGAGGGCTGGGGTCTACAGCACTGTGGAGCAGGGAAGGGCAGAGAGCCTGCAACCACATGTCAGAGTTTGTGTCTGGGACCTGCCATCTCTTGGTGTCATCATTGGCTTCTTTTCCCTTATTATAATATATGGGTAATAAGAGTGAACATATTAAAGGGATGTTTAGTTAACTGTCTTAATAAATGTATAAGGTATAAAATAATATTTATTGCTAGGAAGAGTTCTAATAAGGTGACCCAATATTATCTCCAGTAACTCTGAAACAGTAGCTGCCATAGTTTCCTCTTAGCACTATGCATATTAATGAGACAAGCACTGCTACTATGAAAGGGGCTACATGCTTTACCAACTAACATCTCAAGAGATATTTGAAACAGATAAAATTAATAGTTTAAGAAATGATTATAATCTACATTGACACATGCCTTCTAAATTGTATGGTTCATTATAAAAGTATCCATCAAACCATGAAGACATGGGAATCTAAGATGTGCAAATATTCACATCTCAAGTTATGTTCTGTAATGACTCAGAAAGAAAAGAAGCATTTGTTAAATATTGTTTCTCCCATCCTTTCTATTTCCTTTTCAAATATCCAGGCAATTGAATAAACATCACAATGACCAATATAGATATGAATATCATATTGCAGATAAAAACAGATAATTGATTCATAAATGAGTTTTGGTGGGTCAACATAGGATATTCAATTCAATACATGGATAAATTCTAAAACTTATTGTTGTGTATTCTCTGAAAGTTATATCAACTAGCTTTAAGCAAAAATAGTTTTAAAAGCTCTACTGCCTACTAGCAATAACACCTGTCTGCCCTTGCCACAACTGTAGTCACTTCACAAAGAGTGTGGAATATAAAATGGAATTTCCTAAATTGGAAAGAGATTATGATTGTATTTGGTTCTATCCCATCATGTAGATTAAATTATCTTATACATTGTAGAAGAAGAAGGTAAAGAATAAAACTGTTCAAGTTGACTATCTTTTCATTTATATTTTGCTAAGCTGCTCTGTATTAATTATTGTAAACTATGTGAAATGAACATGGAATTAAAATTAAAATGGTTAAATAAGAATACATGTCTATGAAAAATATTGCAAAACTTAATTGCATGATACATTTAAAATATTTAATATGTGTATAATTACTTAACACTATGTTAATAATGGGGCTGGGATTTAGCTCAGTGGGTAGAGCACTGCGCTGCAGTCTCTGAGGTCCCGAGTTCAATTCCCAGCACCACAAAAATGGGAGAAGGTCCTGGCAATCCACTCCCAAAGCAATCCCGAAAACAGCCATTGAAAACCCTATGAGGGTCGCTATGAGTCGGATACCGAGTTGACGGCACCTAACAACAACAACAACATGTTAATAATAATGGAACCTTTCTGTCTTTGTTCCTAGTCATATATTATTATAGACACTTAAGAAAAACAAGGGCTGAGGGTATGGCTCAGTGGTTGAGTGCTTGTAAAAAGCATGTGTGAGGCCCCCGTCCAACTCCCCTGTACCACAAAAAAAAAAAAAAAGAAAAGAAAAAAAAAGAAGAAGAAAAAGAAAAATGAAGGGTTTTTAATTTTAAAAAATTCTCACAGAAAACACACATATACACACAACAGTAAACTTCTCAAGGAACAACAATGCACTAGGTTTCAATAGCTTCTTAAAGTGAGACTGATCTTTTAGCATATCTTACATGTTTTTAAAGTACACTGTATGGCTATGAATCTTATCTGTACATTACTTCATGCAGAAAACAGGACATACACTTTAACTCCAGTTAAAGCTGAGGAAATTCACACAGCAAATATTCAATGAACGCCTGCTCCTTGACAATGAGTGTTTTAGATTATTATAGTCAACAGATGAGGTTCCTTTCTACCCTTCTCACTGTAGAGTGAGAGAGACATGGAGTACTAAAGGCACATTATAATGCAATGACACAGTGATGAGCACAGCGCAGGATGTTACTGAAGGATAAAAACTGGGCTTCCAGGTGAGCTTGGGGGAGTAGAAAGACCAAATGATATTTAAGTCAAGAGCTCAATGCTATTAGAAGTTAGACAAACAGGAAGAAGAAAGGGGGAGTTTTGTGCAAAGGCCCTGAGATAAAAGAGCAGGGCATCCTAGGAAAACAAGATTAATTTTAGTAATGAATGATAGAAATAAGATGAGTCGGAATAGAATTGTTAAGAAATAGCAAATGCCATTTTACAAAGTTTAGATTTCAAACTGAGTTTTGTGTGGAACCACTGTTTGAGTTTCCTTTCCTTTCATTTTTTTAAGGTTTAATTGATATTTAATGTGTATATTTGATTAACTTGGGCATATGGATACACCCCGGATGGCATCAATAAACATATTCATCACATTCAAAATTTTCCTTGTGTTCTTTCATGTGTGTATGATTTTTGTGTGCATGTTTTGTTTTTGTAAGAAGGTTTAACATGAAATTTATCCTCTTAATACCTTTTAGAGTGCACAATACTGTATTGCTAAATATAGATGCATAAGACATGAAACAATAAAACTCCTTGAAGAAAATATGGGAGAAAAGGTACTTTATGTAGGCCTTGGCAATGATTTATTAGATTTGATACCAAAACCACAAGCATCAAAACCAAAAGCAGACATCACATCAAGCTAAAGATCTTTCCCCAGTATATAAGGCAATGAACAGACTAAAAATGCAACCTACAGAATGGGAAAAGTACTTGAAATCTCTCTGATAAAGGGTTAATATCCAAAACATAAAAGAATCTCCTGAACTCAATTTTAAAAAGACAAATAATTCAATTAAAATGAGCAAAGGCATAAATACATGTTTTGTCAAAGAGGACATAAAAATGGCCACCAGGTATATATCAAAAGATGCTCAATCATATTAATTTTCAGAAAAATGCAGATCAAAACCACACTGAGATATCACTCCATACCTGTTAGGACAAGTACTATTAAAAAAAGGAAAAGGATAAGAGAAATTATTACCCTTATACGTGTTGTTGGTAGGAAGGTAGAATGTTGCATCCATCATGAAAAGTATTATGGAGGCTTTTCAAAAAATTAAAAATAGAACTACCATATGTCCATTAATTACTTTTCTGGGTATATGTGCAAAATATTGAAATCAAGATCTTGAGGCAATATCTACATCTTTGTGTTCACTGCAGCATTATTCACATTAACCAAAATATAGATAAAACCTCAATGTCCATACATAAAATGATGAATGAATACAAAATGTGCAGATACATATGATGGAATATTATTCAACCTTTAAAAAGAAGGAAATCCTATCATAAGTCCAGAAGAGAAAGTACTGCATGATTTCACTTATATGAGCAATTTAAAATAGTCAAACTCAGAAGCAGAGATTAGAATGATTGTTGCTAAGAAGTGGTGAGGACAGGAAAATGGGGAATTGCTGTTCACTGAATATGAAGTCTCAGTTACATGAGATGAATACATTCTAGAGATCTTCTATCACTGAGACAATTTTAAATCGGTTGGTACATAATTCAATTTGAATTTTAGAAATAGTATCCAGACTTCTGCTTAAACATAGCAAGTTAAACACGTGTTTATCTCTGTTTGCTTCTAAAATTCCAGTAACATGCAAGATATTAATTTACAAGATGGAAAACCCAAAAGACCAAATAGATTGAGAAAGGAAACAACAGAAATGAGAAATAGCTACAATAATTTTGGAGCTGGATAAGCACATAATATTGGTAACTGATATACAGGTAAGACTTTAGAAATATAGAGATTTGTAAGGGGGTGGTGCCTATATGTAACAAGGTAATTTGTAGTGCAAATCTGGAAAAGCATATCAGGAGATACAGATTTCCTTGAAGGAAAAGGTAGATTCTGAGGTAGACTCTCAACAGTTTGAAGTGACTTTCAAGTTTATTTACTTGCTTAGATCCTTTCTGCAATCCTGTACAACAGACTGCTACCCATTCATACTCCCATAAATTACATAAGGTTTATTAGCGGAAGATATTACACTGGAAAAGATACCAAGTATGGTCAATGACCAGCAAAGTGTCATAAAGAAAAGCAGAGAGTGGTTGAAAGTCTGCAGATTAATACTGAGACTTCCATGCCCTCTGGTTTGCAATTGGGCTTACAACTTGCAGATAGACTAGAAAATTCTTTTCTATAGAACTTGGGCAGCCAAAGAGAAAAAAATTACAGATACTGATATGGAGTGGGCAAGAAAAGACCTGGGTTGCAAATCTACTTATCCTACAGTGAAACCTACCTGTCAATAATCCCTGGCCATGCCTACCAAATTTCCAATAAATAATCATATCCCATACTTGAATTGATGAAATATCAGACATTTAAAGATAGCCTTCCTTATAAGACAGAGGTACAATAAAGAGAAAAAAAATCAAAGACAAAGAGAAACTTAGACTATGACAAAAACTTTTTAAAAGGAAAAGAAAATACTTGTTCAGTAGAAATGGAAAAAATATTTCTTGGTTTTAAAAGAAAAGGCACTTTAGTAAAAATCAAAGAACATAGAAAAGTTCTTAGAAATAAAAATTGTGCTTGAAAAATATAGTCAATAAGAAACCATTTAGGTAAAAGGACAAAGATATAAATTAACGAAGTTAGATAAGCTTGATTATTTTTCAGAAAACATTTACTCCTTTTCCTCAAAGAATGGAAGGTATTTTCCCATTCTATTAGTGTTGGGCTATAGCCGTCAATCCCCACTTTTGAGCAAAAGGGACAATATGCTTGTTCTAAACTAAAGTCATAAGAGGCATATGAGATTCCGTTTACTTCTAGAATATCTGTCATTCAAGAAAGGAGTGGTCCGAAGATGAGAAATCCGTGGAACAGATGTACCTGATCAGTCAAGTCCAGCTGACCTCAGCCACGCCATGCAGAGACCCATCCAATGGAAGGCTAGCAAGCAAAAAAAATAAAAGCTTGATATTGTACAACGCTAAGCTGTAAATAGATTATTTATGCAGCATTATTTTAGCAATAACAAATCTAAGACACAAAATAAAGATCCAAAATAAATACAACAAAATCAATCTAGCAGTTTACACAACCAGCTAATTAATGTTTCAGACAGAGTCAGAAAACCAACAAAATTAAGGAGAAGAAAGTAGAAAATTAATAATCCAAGAAATATTTCCAGAATTGAGCACCATAAAATTACATGTTTAAAAAGTGCTGTGATGATTAATCTTGATTATTAACTTGATTGGACTGAGAAGTCCTTAGAAGATGAAGAAAGCATACCTCCAGATGTGTCTATGAAGACATTTCCAAGAGAGGATTAACTCTCTTGGAGGTTAAGGGGGGTTAAGGGAGGTTAAGTGGGGAAGACTTGCCCTGAATGCAGATGGCACCATACCATAGGCTGGGGGCCCAGTTCAAATAAAAAGGGAAAGGACAAAGGCTGCTAGGATAGACTTTCTTTTCTCTCTTTGCCCCCTGGCCACCATGGTGTGAGCTACTGTGCCATGTCCTCCCCATCAAGATGGATTAATACCTAACTTAAGTTGTTTATATCAGGTATTTTATTGCAGTGATGGAAAATCAGAGTAAAACAAGTCTAATGAATACAAAAGGTCCATGCTAAGGCAGATCTTAGAAAATTTCACAATATTAAGGATAAAGAGAAGGATAAAATACTTCCAGACAGAATAAAAGTGTATATATAAAAATTCTCAATATGAATTGTGTTAGACTTCATAGAGTAATGCTTAAAGCAAAAAATTCAATAAATAAACACGTTTGAAATAAAAATTGAGACCTTAAAAGATTCTGGTCTAGAATTATATAGCTATTAGGATGGGAACAGTGGTACAAGCCTATAATTCCAGCAACGTGGGTAGCAAAAGCAGGAGGATTGCCAATTCAAGGCCAGAGGTAGCCCTGTCTCATTTTATTTTAATACATCCTTCAATAATTTCCCAAGAAATCTGTTTTAAAAGAAATTATTTTAGTCTTTTCATGCTTACAAACACTATTATGCTACCCTCAGATTTGATTTAATATGTAATAGCTATGCAATTCTATTTATTACTTTTTTGTGGTACTTGGGGGTTGAACTCATGGCCTCACACATACTTTGCAAGTGCTCTAACACTGAGCCTCCAGAATTACCATATGATCCAGCAATGTCATCTCTAGCTCTTTATCCAAAAGAATTGAAATCAGCATCTTGAAGAGATATTAGCATCTCAATGTTCATCGCAGCATTACTCATAATAGCCAAGATGTGGAAACAATCTTCCACAGAAAAGTCTATAGAAGGATGAATGGATAAAGAAATGTAGTATGCACATGTGAACTTTAATATTTGAGAAGTTTTGATCCAAACCAGTGTGCCTTAGACCTGAAGCATCAGAATTAACTGGGAACCTGATAGAAATGCAAATTATTTCCTTCGCTCCACTGAATCACAACACCTCTGGCTCAGTAATCATTTTTAACAAACTAACTTTAACATTCAAGTTTAAGAATCATTGATCTAGCTGGGCGTGGTGGCGCATGCCTGTAATCCCAGCAGCTTCGAGGTGGAGGTGGGAGGATCGCAAGTTCCAGACCAGAGTCTGCATAATTTAGTGAGACTCTGTCTCAAAAACTAAAAAAATGAGCTGGGGTGCAGCTCAGTGGTCCAGCACTTGCAGAGCATGCAAGCGCAAGGCCCTGGGTTCAACCCCCAGTACCACAAAAAAAAAAAAAAAAAAAGAATCATTGATCTATACCATGATCTTGTCTTTAATTTGAGAACAAGTGGTCCAAACCTTCACCCTAAATTTAAGCACTGACCATATCTAGTTTTAACTCATTTACAGCATAAGATTTTTAGCACCACAGTTATACTTCTAATCCAGTGGAAATCCAGGATGGCTAGAGAAGAAGGGAAAAAAGAAACTATGGTATTATTGAATTAATCACTTTTCATTACTGTGACAAAATACCTGGGCAAAGATTTATTTTGGATTATAGTCTCAGAGGTTTCAATCCATGCCAGCTGGCTCCATTGTTTCTGAGCCTGTGGTGAGGTAAGACATCATGGTGGAAAGCAAAGCTGTTCACATCGTAGCAGGCAGGAAGCAGAGAAAGATAGACAGAGAGGAAGTGTCACAGTAAAAAATACACCGTTCAAAGGCAAGTCCCCAGTGAACTGCTTCCTCCAACCAGGTCCCAACTCCCAACAGTATATTTAGCTATGAATTCATCAGTGGATGAATCCTTTCATGAAGTTAGAACCCTCATGACCCACTCACTCTTCAGAAGCCCATCAGCTGGCAAGCTAGCTCTTAATACATGAAATTTGGGTGACATTTTTATATTCAATTACTTATGTACAGAACAAAATGATGTACTTACGGCTAGAGATATTTTGGGAGGACTGTCTAATAGGAAGAACATAAAGGTCATGTGCCAATTGGCCATAAAAATTCCTTATGAAATCTATCCATAATTTTTCAATAATTATTCTGTAAAATATTTTATTTCCACCTTGACTTCTACATTTTAAAATGCCTCTACCTCAGAAAAACACTTTCAATAATTGTCAGTTACAGTGAGGATAGCAGTGTAAGCAGCTGCTTTAGTTTATTTAAGGAAGCCTTCAAAGGATATCAGCTCCAGGTGTTTCTAAATATTAAGGTCTTAGGGGGGCAGCCTTCAATTTTATAAATACAGAAATCAAGTTAAGGCTTCCTATGTTTTTTCTTTAAAAATAAAACCCCCAAATACGGCTACATTCAACCCATTATCTGAATGTTTTCCTAGAGCTTTTACATATTCTCGACTCTTTTAAGGCTAAAGCCTTAAAAACTATTAGCTTTTTTTATTGGAAATTTTTAACACACACACCTTAATGTGATTCATTCTGACATGTTTTTCATTGTGACATTTCCATATATGCATTTTGTTGTACATAATATATATAAGTTCCCCCTTACCCTCTTGTGCGCTTCCTCCCCCTGTCCCACCCCCCACACCAAAGAGTTTTTTTAGAGGCATTAAATAAAGTCACATTGGAGACTCAGTATCTTCTAAAAAGTTATAATTTTTAATAGATGGTTACACATATTTTATTTTATATATATAAAGTATACAAATATTTTTTGCTGTTTTTGTTTGAGTTTTGTCTTGTTTTTGAAACAGGATTTCACTACATACCCCAGGCTAGCCTTGGGCTGTCAATCCTTCTGCCTCAGCCTCCCAAGTGCTGGGATTACAGGCTTGTGCCAATATGCCCAGCCATATGTTTTGATAAACCCTGGTTACATATATTGCTGTTGTTGCTGTTATGTGCTGTCGAGTCCAGTCTGACTCATAGCAGCCCTATGTACAGCAGATCGAAACACTTCCTGATTCTGTGCCAGGCACAGGATCTTATTTATGTTTAAGCCCATTGTAGCAGACACTGTGTCAATCCATTTGGTAGAGGGTTTTCCTTTGTTCGTTGACCTGCCATTCTCCCAAACATGATGTCTTTCTTCAGGGTTGATCTCTCCTGGCAACCTGTCTGAAATATGTAAGACACAATTTAGCCATCCTTGTTTCCAATGAGTACTCTGGTTGCATTTCTTCTAGGACAGATCTGTTCATTCTCTTGGCAGTCCATGGTATATTCAATAGACGTCTCCAGCACCACAACTCAAAAGCATCAACTCTTTTCCTGTCTCCCTTGTTCAATGTCCAGCTTTCACAACCAAATGATGTGACTGAAAATGCCATGGCATGAGTCAGGTGCACCTCTATCTTCAATGTGACATCTTTACTTTTCAATACTCTAAAGAGATCTTTTGCCACAGCTTTTCCCAGAGCAATGCATCTTTGGATTTCTTAAGTGCTGCTTCCATGGGTTTTGAATATAGAGCCAAGCAAAGCACAATCAAGGAAAACTTCAATCTTTTCTCCATTTATTGTGAAGTTATATACTGACCCAGTCATAAGGATTTTTGTTTTGTGGATATTCAGCCACAATCCATACTGAAGGCTATGATATTTGATCTTCATCAGTAAATGTTTTAAAGCCTCTTCATTTTCAGCAAGCAGACTTGTGTCATTTGCATAATGCAGGTTGTTAACGAGTCTACCCCAATCCTGATGCCACGTTCTTCCTCATAAAGTCCAGCTTCTCAGATTATTTGTTCATCATATAACCTGAAGAGATAGGGTGAAATTATACAGCCCTGATGCACACCTTTCTCAACTTTAAACCAGGCAGTGTTTTCCTTGTTCTGTTCGAACAACTGCTTCCTGGTTAGTGTACAAATTCCTCATGAGTACAATAAGGTGGTCTGGTATTCTTATTTTTCACAGTGTTATCCATAATTTGTTATGATCTATATAGTCAAATGCCTTTGCGTAGTCAGTAAAACATAGACATCTTTCTGATATTCTCTGCTTTTGCCTAATACCCACCTGACATCAGCAATGATATACCTGATTCCCTGCCCTCTTCTGAATCCTGCTTGATTTTCTGGCAATTCCCTTTCTATATACTGCTGCAGTTGCTTTTGAATGATCTTTCGTAAAAATTTGCTTGTATGTGATATTAATGTTATTGTCCGATAGTTCTCACCCTCAGTTGGATCCTCTTTTTTGGGAATAGGCACAAATATGGATCTCTTCCAGTCAGTTGGCCATGTATCTGTTTTCCAAATCAGTTGGCATAATCATGTTAACACCTCCGGTGCTGCATCTGTTTGTTGAAACATCTCTATTGGTATCCCATCAGTTCCTGGAATTTTGAGCTTTGCCAGTTCTTTCAAGGCAGCTTCCACTTCGTCCTTCAATACCACTGGTTCCTCTTCATATGGAATCTCTTGAAATGGTTCGTCATCTACCAATTCTTTTTTGTATAATGACTCTGTGTATTCTTTCCACCTTCTTTTGATGTTTACTGTATCATTTAGTATTTTCCCTGTAGAATCTTTCACTATTGTCACTCAAGGCTTGAACTTTTTCTTCATTTCCTTAAGCTTAAGAAACACAGAGTATGTTCTTCCCTTTTGGTTTTCTGTCTCCAGGTCTTTGCACATGTCATTATAATATATGTTTTTGTCTTCCAGGGCTGCCTGTTGAAATCTTCTGTGTAGTTCCTTAACTTCATCATATCTTCCTTTTACCTTAGCTGCTTGATGTTCAAGGGCAATTCCAGCATCTCTTTTGACTTGTAATTTGGTCTTTTTTTTATCTTATCCTTTTAATAACCTTTTGCTTTCTTCATGAGTGATATCTTTGATGTCATGCCACAACTTGTCTGGTCTTCTATCATTTGTGTCTAATGCATTAAACCTGTTCTTGAGGTGGTCTCTGAACTCATGTGGGATATACTCAAGGTCATACCTTGGCTCTGGTACACTTGTTCTACTTTTCTTCGCTTTAGTTTGAACTTGCATGTGAGAAGTTGATGGTCTCATCTACAACCAGCACCTGGTCTTGTTCTGACAT
>VMDO01018495.1:38928-42151 GCA_007922755.1 Pedetes capensis
ATCAGGGGGTGTCTATTGTTGGTCACAAGGCTCTTTTTGTGGCCCGAGGCAGCACATGCCATTAAAGGGCTACCCCTTGTATATATAACCCATAATAGCAATACAAATATAGTATCCTATAATTAAGATTCCAGCAGCATTAGCTAAGCCTATTATAGTCCCTCATCAGGATGAGGTGAACTTGTTTCATCAGGTAGGTAGAGAATCTTATCTCATAATGTGTGTTGTTTGCACTTCCTTAGCAATTTCATGTAAGATTACAGTTATATTTTATTGATTATCAAGTATACACATATAGCATTCCATACATAGTATGGCATATGTCCTTCCCTGAGCAGCTGTTAAGAGATCTAAAGCCATGCAATTTTGTAAAACTACCTGGTATATCTAGGCAGCTTCATCCATTATCAAAGTTAAAGCCTAGTAGCTTTCATTAAGTGCTCTGGTTATAAGTTCTGTTAAGGTTATAATTTCCATTCCTATTTTTATTATTCTCCCTCCAGGGAACCTAAGCATTAAGGGATAAAATTATTAAGCAGTTTGTTTTTCTCGATGCCAGTGGTGGTATAGCATATCTCAATTGTGAGGTATTTCTGGTAAGGTCTTTAATATATGGCCATGGATGTAGGGTATTCCCCAGATACAGTGACCATTGCATTGGGCAGGGAGGTAGGGCCAGTATTACCTCCTATAGACCCATATATATCCCGGGGCACGATATCAACTGGATTGGTGCTTGTAAGTTTTTGGCCATTCCATAAATATCTTGGATGAGTCATCGTAGTCATGTCTACATATATTCAGGAGGACTCCATCCTATCATATGGCTAGGAGTTCCTCTGTGTTGTTGTATAAAATGTATGGTAGGCTCCCTAAGGTCTACATGTTCCCCAAGCAGCTATCTTCAACCATTCTGTATTGTATAGCTGATAAAGGGTCAGGAATTGACATGATCTCGCCAGAGAAGTTTCAATAGGGTTGAATGTAGCAGTCCAGTCATTTTAGAGGTCCTCAGTGGCAAGCCATGAGCAGTTCTCAGGAGTGGCTAGGTGAATTCATCAAGGAAAGCCTTTAGTTGCACGTGACTGTAGTTAGCACATACGCAGAAGTGGGCTATATGTGAATTCTTGCATAGGTATGTGCCCAGGACATAATGCTGTTTTGTTGTTGTTCTTAGGTGCTGTCGAGTCAAGTCCGACTCATAGCAACCCTATGTACAGTAGATTGAAACACTTCCCGATTCTGTGCTAGGCAAACAATCTTATTTATATTTAAGCCCATTGTTGCAGACACTGTGTCAATCCATCTGGTGGAGGGTTTTTCTCTTTTGCATTGACCTGCCACTCTCCCAAACATGATGTCCTTCTCCAGGGATTGATCTCTCCTGACCACATGTCCGAAATATGTAAGACGCAGTTTGGCCATTCTTGCTTCCAAGGAGCACTCCGGTTGCACTTCTTCTAAGACAGATTTGTTGGTTCTTTGGCAGTCCATGGTATATTCAATAGATGTTGCCAGTACCACAACTCAAAAGCATCAACTCTTCTTCTGTCTCTCTTGTTCAATGTCCAGCTTTCACAACCATATGATGCCACTGAAAATACCATGGCATGAGTCAGACGCACCTTTGTCTTCAATGTGACATCTTTGCTTTTCAATACTCTAAAGAGATCTTTTGCCACAGCCTTTCCAATAGCAATGCGTCTTTTGATTTCTTGACTGCTGCTTCCACGGGTGTTGATTATAGAGCCAAGCAAAGCAAAATCTTGGACAACCTCAATCTTTTCTCCATTTATTATGAAGTTGCATGCTGACCCAGTTGTAAGGATTTTTGTTTTGTTGATGTTTAGTCGTAACCCATATTGAAGGCTATGATCTTTGATCTAAATCAGTGAATGTTTTAAATCCTCTTCACTTTCAGCAAGCAGAGTTGTGTCATCTGCATAACGCAGGTTGTTAATGAGTCTTCCTCCAATCTTGATGCCACCACATTCTTCCTCATAAAGTCCAGCTTCTCGGATTATTTGCTCAGCATATAAATTGAAGAGATAGGGTAAAAGTATACAGCCCTGACGCACACCTTTCTCAACTTTAAACCACTCAGTGTTTCCTTGTTCTATTCAAACAACTGCCTCCTGGTTCATGTACAGATTTCTCATGAGCACAATTGTTGTGGTATTCCCATTTTCTGAAGTGTTATCCTTAATTTGTTATGTTCCACACAATCAAATGCTTTTGTATAGTCAATAAAACATAGATAGACATCTTCTGATATTCTGTGCTTTCAGCTAATATCCACCTGACATCAGCAATGATGTCCCTGGTTCCCTGCCCTCTTGTGAATCCCGCTTGATTTTCAGGTAATTCCCTGTCTATATACTGCTGCAGTCACTTCTGAATGATCTTTAGTAGAATTTTGCTGGTGTGTGATATTAATGATATTGTCCGATAGTTTGCACATTCAGTTGGATCCCCTTTTTTGGGAATAGGCACAAATATGGATCTCTTCCTGTCAGTTAGCCAAGTAGCTGTTTTCCAAACCTGTTGGCATAAACATGTTAGCACCTCCAGTGCTACATCTGTTTGTTGAAACATCTCTATTGGTATTCCATCAATTCCTGGAGCCTTGTGTTTCGCCAGTTCCTTCAAGGCTGCTTCCACTTCGTCTTTCAACACCATTGGTTCCTCTTCATATGCAACCTCTTGGAATGGTTGGTCATCTACCAATTATTTCTTATAGAATGACTCTGTGTATTCTTCCCGTCTTCTTTTCATGTTTCCTGCATCATTTAATATTTTCCCTGTAGAATCTTTCACTACTGCCACTCGAGGCTTGAATTTTTTCTTCACTTCCTTAAGCTTGAGAAACACAGAGCATGTTCTTCCCTTTTGATTTTCTGCTTCCAGCTCCTTGCAGATGTTATTGTAATATTTGTTTTTGCTTCTCGAGCTGCCTTCTGAAATCTTCTATTTAGTTCCTTAACTTCATCATGTCTTCCTTTTGCTTTAGCTGCTTGATGTTCAAGGGCAAGGTCCAGTGTCTCTTTTGACATGTAATTTGGTCTTTTCTTTTTTTCTTGTCTTTTTAAGAACCTTTTGCTTCCTTCTTGAATGATATCTTTTATGTCATGCCACAACTCTTCTGGTCTCCTGTCATTTGTGTCTAATGCATTAAACCTATTTTTGAGGTGGTCTCTGAACTCAGGTGGGATATACTCAAGGT
>VMDO01018496.1:0-42071 GCA_007922755.1 Pedetes capensis
CATGAAATACAATGTTGTCAGTGATAGAATAATATCCATATGCCTACAAGGAAGGCCAGTTAATATGACTATTATTCAAATTTATGCACCCACCACTAAGGCCACAAATGAAGAAAGGGAAGACTTCTATCAGCTTCTGCAATCTGAAATAGATCAAACATGCAATCAAGACATACTGATAATCACTGGTGACTGGAATATAAAGGTTGGAAAAAAGAAGAAGGCTCAGTAGTTGGAAAATATGGTCTTGGTGACAGAAACGAAGCTGGAGATCCCATGATAGAATTTTGTTGGACCAATGACCTTTTCATTGCAAATACATTTTTTCAACATCATAAACGGAGACCATACACATGGACTTCACCAGATGGAACATACAGGAATCAAATTGACTACATATGTGGAAAGAGACAATGGAAAAGCTCTGTACAAAATGTCAAAACAAGACCAGGTGCTGACTGTGGACCAGACCATCAACTTCTCATATGCAAGTTCAAACTGAAGCTGAAGACAATTAGAAGAAGTATACGAGAGCCACAGTATGAACTTGAGTATATCCCACCTGAGCTCAGAGACCACCTCAAAAATAGGTTTAATGCATTAGACACAAATGATAGGAGACCAGAAGAGTTGTGGCATGACATAACAGATATCATTCAAGAAGGAAGCAAAAAGTTTTTAAAAAGACAAGGAAAAAAGAAAAGACCAAATTACATGTCAAAAGAGACAGTAGAACTTGCCCTTGAATGTCGAGCAGCCAAAGTAAAAGGAAGACATGAGGAAGTTAAGGAACTAAATAGAAGATTTCAGAAGGCAGCTCAAGAAGACAAAAACAAATATTATAATAACATGTGCAAGGAGCTGGAGGCAGAAAACCGAAAGGGAAGAACACGCTCTGTGTTTCTCAAGCTCAAGGAAGTGAAGAAAAAATTCAAGCCTCGAGTGGCAGTAGTGAAAGATTCGACAGGGAAAATATTAAATGATGCAGGAAACATCAAAAGAAGATGGGAAGAATACACAGAGTCATTATACAAGAAAGAATTGGTAGATGACCAACCATCCCAAGAGGTTGCATATGAAGAGGAACCACTGGTGTTGAAGGACGAAGTGGAAGCTGCCTTGAAAGAACTGGTGGAACACAAGGCTCCAGGAATTGATGGGATACCAATAGAGATGTTTCAACAAACAGATGCAGCACTAGAGGTGTTAACATGTTTGTGTCCACAGGTTTGGAAAACAGCTACTTGGCCAACTGACTGGAAGAGATCCATGTTTGTGCCTATTCCCAAAAAAGGGGATCCAACTGAATGTGCAAACTATTGGACAATATCATTAATATCGCACACCAGCAAAATTCTACTAAAGACCATTCAGAAGCGACTGCAGCAGTATATAGACAGGGAATTACCAGAAAATCAAGCGGGATTCAGAAGAGGGTGGGGAACCAGGGACATCATTGCTGATGTCAGGTGGATATTAGCTGAAAGCAAAGAATATCAGAAAGATGTCTATCTATGTTTTATTGACTATTCAAAGGCATTTGATTGTGTGGATCATAACAAATTATGGACAACGCTTTGGAAAATGGGAATACCAGAACACCTAATTGTGCTCATGAGAAACCTGTACATGAACCAGGAGGCAGTTCAAATAGAACAAGGAAACACTGTGTGGTTTAAACTTGAGAAAGGTGTGCGTCAGGGCTGTATACTTTCACCCTATCTCTTCAATTTATACTCTGAGCAAATAATCTGAGAAGCTGGACTTTACGAGGAAGAACGTGGCATCAAGATTGGAGGAAGACTCAGTAATAACCTGCCTTATGCAGATGACACAACTCTGCTTGCTAAAAGTGAAGAGGATTTAAAACATTTACTGATGAAGATCAAAGAGCATAGCCTTCAATATGAGTTATGACTAAACATCAACAAAATAAAAATCCTTAAGACAGGGTCAGCACGAAACTTCACAAAAAATGGAGAAAAGATTGAGGTTGTCCAAGATTTTGCTTTTCTTGGTTCTATAATCAACACCAGTGGAAGCAGCAGTCAAGAAATCAACAGACGCATTGCTCTAGGAAAAGCTGTGGCAAAAGATCTCTTTAGAGTATTGGAAAGGAAAGATGTCACATCTTTCACACATCATGCACTAAGGTGCGTCTGACTCATGCCATGGTATTTTCAGTTGCATCATATGATTGTGAAAGCTGGACAGTGAACAAGAGAGACAGAAAAAGAATTGATGCTTTTGAATTGTGGTGCTGGAGCTGTTTATTGAATATACCATGGACTGCCAAAAGAACCAACAAATCTGTCCTAGAAGAAGTGCAACCAGAGTGCTCCTTGGAAGCAAGAATGGCCAAACTGCGTCTTACATATTTCGGACATGTAGTCAGGAGAGAACAATCCCTGGAGAAGGACATCATGTTTGGGAGAGTGGCAGGTCAACCCAAAAGAGGAAACCCCTCCACCAGATGGATTGACACATTGTCTGCAACAATGGGCTTAAACATAAATAAGATGGTTTGCCTGGCACAGAATCGGCAAGTGTTTCGATCTGCTGTACATAGGGTCGCTATGAGTCGGACTTGACTTGACAGCACTTAACAACAACAACATTATCCATCACAAGAAAATATTCTTTAAGGTAGTTTTGAAGGGTTTGCAATTTTGGTGTGGAATTTGGACATTATTAATTCCGTCACTTGTGGGATTACCAGATTTTTCCTCCATAGTGAGAGTCCACTTGTCTTAGTATATTATACTGACCTTAATTAAGATTATTTCCTTCTTCCTTTTGTTATATGCAAATAAGCCTGGTTAAGTTCCATTGTTGCTTTATATTAGAGTCTATCTGGTGCATCTACATTGTCATTTTCCTATATTTGTATTCATATGTGTGTAGAATGGCATCTAATTTTCTTATTTCTCTTTTAAATCTAAATGCATTCATTTTAAGTATAGGCATCATCTGGTTACTTCATTATGGTTTCTGATGTGCCTGCCTAAGCATTCACATGCTTCCGCACATGTTATTTTAGATAACCATTATCTTATTTCTCCTTTACAACTAGGGCACTATATTTTTAATAATTCATAAATGTTGTTGTTGTTGTTAGGTTCCATGGAGTCAGTATCTGACTCATAGTGACCCTATGTACAACAGGCAAAACAGTATTGTTATTGCTTCTCTGGTATTGATAGGGTTTTCAATGGCTGATTGATTTTTGGGAGTGGGTTGCCAGGTCCTTCTCCCAAGTCTACAGCACCTGGTGTCCAAGGCAGTCTCTCATCCAAGTACTAATTGGGCCCAACCCTGCTTAGGTTCTGAGATCTGATGGGATCAGATGCCACAGGGGTCTGGCTGCAGGCAATACATAAATAGGTTATATTATTTTAAAATTTCATTTTAGGTTAATAAAAGGAACCTTAAAATATTTATTTTAAAGGGCTTTGGTTTGGGTAGGGTTGAAAACCACAGGCCAAAACTGAAGTCTGGTACATAGTCAATGCTTAATAATATTTGTTTGATAGATAGAGGAATAAGGCAAAAATTAAAGTTCTTGTTGATAGCTACAAGAGACTACATGGTTTATAAAGCAAAAGGGGGAGATGGGCATATCTCAGCTCACATTAAAATAGCTTTAAAAAATATAACAGGGACAACAAATGGGACTTGAGAGACATTAACTTTCTCCTTTTTAAAGCCTTGGTCAACAAGTGATCTTAATGAATTACATTTTATTGAGTAATACAGATATTCTCCATTATTAACAGAACCTGCTAGCACTGTTGCTACTGGATTATTAATAACTTCATTATTATTTTTATGCTATTAGCTAGTATCATTTAATAATGTTCAACTACTTTATTTATAGTATTTTATAAATCCACCATGTCTGTCATTTTGCCATACTGTAGGGCCTTGCATATTGCTGTGATGCTGAAATCTATGTTACCAGTACTACAGATACCAGCTGGGTCAGCCATGGTAGACAGATTTCAGCTGAGCTTCCAGACTAAGATAGACTAGGGAACAGGACCTGGAAGCCCACTCTCAAAATAATTTGCCAGTGAAAAATCTATGAATAACAGAAACACAACACTGTCAGATATAGTGCCAGAAAATGAGCCCATCAAGTTGGAAGACACTCAAAAGATAAATAGGGAAGAGTAGTCTTCTCAAAGTAGAGTCTACCTTAATGACAGGAATGGAGTAAAGCCCTAGGGACCTTGCTGATGTGTCACAACTCAAAATGAGGAGGAATGACTGTAAACATCCATTAATAATTGGAATGTGGACTGTATGTAGTACGAATCTAGGAAAATTAAATATTATCAAAAGGGAAATGGAGTGCATAAACATTGACATTCTAGGCCTCAGTGAGCTAAAGTGGACTGGCATGGGCTATTTTCAATCAGATAATCAGATGGTCTCCCATGCTGGGAATGACAGATTAAAGAGACATGCAGTTGCATTCATCATAAAAAAAAAAAAGACATCTCAAGATCTGTCCTTAAGTACAATACTGTCATTGATAGAATAATATCCATAGGCCTACAAGGAAGGCTACTTAATATGACTATTATTCAAACTTATGCACCCACCACTAAGCCTCCAAATGAAGATAGGGAAGATTTTTTACCAACTTCTGCAATCTGAAATAGATCAAACTTGAAATCAGGATGTATTGTTAATTACTGGTGATTGTATGCAAAAGTTGGACACAAGGCACAGTAATTGGTAAATATGACAATGCTAGAGACTGCATGATAGAATTTTATCAGACCAATGACCTTTTCATTATAAATACGTTTTTTTTTTTCACCAACAAAAATGGCAGTTATACACGTGGAACTCACTATATGGAACATACAGGAACCAAATTGACTACATTTGTGGAAAGAGACAATGGGAATCAATACCAAATGTCTGAATAAGATCAGGTGCTGATTGTAAATCAGACCACCAACTGCTCATATGCAAGTTCAAACTGAAACTTAAGAAAATTAGAACAAGTGTATGAGAGTTAAAGTATGACCTTCAGTATATCCCACCTGAGTTCAGAGATCATCTCTAGAACAGTTTTGATACATTAGATACTAATGTTTGAAGCCCAGATGAGTTGTGGCATGACATCAAAGACATCATTCACGAGGAAAGCAAAATGTTATTATAAAGACAAGAAAAAAGGAAAAGACCAAATTACATGTCAAAAAAGACTCTGAAACTTGCCCTTGAAGGTCAAGCAGCTAAAGTAGAAGGAAGACATGATAAAGTTAAGGAACTTAACAAATTTCAAAGGGCAGCTCAAGAAGATAAAATCAAATATTATAATGACATATCCAAAGACCTGAGGTAGAATACCAAAAGGAAAGAACATGCTTAAGGAATTGAAGAAAAAATTCAACCCTTGAATGGCAATAGTGAGGGATTCTATTGGAAAAATACTAAATGATGCAGGAAACATCAAAAAAAAAAAAAAAAAAGAAGAAATACAAAGAGTCATGACACCAAAAAGAATTGGTGGATGACCAACCATTTCAAGAAGTTGCATACAATCAGGAACCAATGATACTGAAGGGTGAAGTGGAAGCTGCCTTGAAGGAATTGATGAAACGTAAGGCTCCAGGAATTTATGGACTACCAATAGAGATGTTTCAATAAACAGATGAAGCACTGGAGGTGCTTATTTGCTTGTACCAAGAGTTTTGGAAAACAGATACCTTGCCAGCTCACTGGAAGAGATCCATATTTGTGCCTATTCCCAAGAAAGAGGATCCAACCAAATGTGGAAACTATTGAATGATATCATTAATATCACACACAAGGAAACTTTTGCTAAAGATCAATCAAAAGTGACTACAGCAGCATATAGACAGATAACTACTGGAAAATCAAACTGGATTCAAAAGAGGGCATGGAACCAGGGACATCACTGCTGATGTCAGATGGATATTAGCCAAAAGCAGAAAATAGCAGAGAGATGTTTATCTATGTTTTTATTGACTATGCAAGGGCATTTGACTGTGTGGATCATAATAAATTATGGATATCACTATGAAGAATGGGAATACCAGAGCACTTAATTGCACTCATGAAGAATCTGTGCATGGACCAGGAGGCAGTTGTTCAAACAGAACAGGGACACATTGCCTGGTTTAAAGTCGAGAATGGTGTGTCAGGGCTGTATCCTTTCAGCATACCTCTTCAATCTCTATGCTGAGCAAATAATCCAAGAAGCTGATAGAATGAAGCACCATAATTGGAGGAAGACTCATTAACAACCTGTGTGTAGATGTTACCACTTTGCTTGCTGAAAGTGAAGAGGATTTGAAACATTTACTGGTGAAGATCAAAGAACACAGCTTTCAGTATGAATTGTGCCTCAACATCAGCAAAAACAAAAATCCTTACAACTGGGTCAGTATGTAGCTCATGATAAATGGAGAAAAGATTAACATTGTCCAAGATTTTGCTTTGCCTTGTTGTACAATCAACACCTGTGGAAACAGCAGTCAAAAAATCAAAAGACATATTGCATTGGGAAAAGCTGTTGCAAAAGACCTCTTTAAAGTGTTGAAAAGTAAAGATGTCACATTGAAGACAAAGGTTTGCCTGACCCACGCCATGTTGCATCATATGCTTTTGAAAGCTGGACAGTAAATAAGGGAGACAGGAGAAGAATTAATGTTTTTGCATTATGGTGGTGGAGATGAATATTGAAGATACCATAGACCGCCTAAAAACCCAACAGATCCATCCTAGAAGTGTAACCAGAGTGCTCTTTGGAAGCAAGGATGGTTAGACTGCATCTTACCCATATTTTGGCCATGTTGTCAGGAAAGACCAATCCCTAGAGAAGGGCATCATGTTTGGGAGATTGGCTGATCAATGAAAAAGAGGAAGAACCTCAACTAGATAGATTGTTACAGTGTCTGCAACAATGGGCTTAAATATAAAAAAACAATCTTATGCCTGGCACAGAATTGGGGAATGTTTCATTCTGTTGAACATAGGGTCACTATGAGTTGGGCCTGACTCAGTGATACCTAACAACAATAAGAAGTGTTGTAAATACAAGGACATAAAAATGGACTACAATATATTGAAATCTATTTTTACAAGACATGGATAATGCAAAGACTTTGCACTTACAATGCATTTAGTTACCATTTTGAAGTTACTGAAATCCTTCATTCCCTCAACATTCAAGTTAACAAAAATTTCCTGGTGTGAAGGATATTATAATAATAAAGGACATTATTTGAGAAAGAAATATGGACCAAGAAGATTTTTTCTAATTTACTTTTCAAATTTAATTTTCATTTTGTCGAATTTTAACAATATGACTTCATATTTCCTAGACATTTTTGAATGTTGTGTTTATTAAATATGTCTGTTGCATTTTGCAACTTTGTATGGACTCTTTGGTATAAAATGGTTCTCAAAATTACTTTTAAATAACTTCTATACTTTATAAGTTACTTTTCCCCTTGGGTACTAGATTCTCTGGAATTAAAAAGAAGTATTTACATTCTTCCTTCAGCTGTACCACTATGACATCCAATCCTTTCAGATCTCAGAAGCTAAGCTGGTCAGGCCTAGTTAGTCCTTGGATGAGAGACCATCTGGAAACACCAGGTGCTGTAGGTTTGGGAGAAGGACCTGGCATCCCACTCCCAAAACCAATCAGCCATTGAAAACCTTATAAATAGCACAGAAGTACTGACAATAGTGTCAGACATGGCAGAGTGTCAGGTAATGTTTTATCTGTTGCACGTAGGATTATTATGAGTTGGTCCTGACTAGATGGCATCTAAGAACAACATTTACATTCTGCTTCCATAGTCTTCAAAAATAGTCTGTTAACTAGAGTTAATGACTAATTCTGAAACGCATCAGTAATGTAACTTATTTTTAAAAATATACTCTATGTAAAATTTAAAAATCAAATGGCTCAAGGGAGCATGTCCAACATATTATCTTTCTGTTGTTATACAAATTCTGTTTATTATTTGCTGAATGCAGTGGCACATACCTGTAATTCCAGCAACTCAGGAAGTAAAGGAAGGAGGATCATGAGTTTGAGTACAGATGCAGCCTGTGGAATTTAACAAGACCCTGACTCAAAATAAAAAGCAAAACAAACAAACAAAAGGAGCATGGATGCAGCCCAGTGGCAGAGCACATACAAAAGTATGTGTGAGGCCCTGGGTTCAATCCCCAAGTACCAAGAATATTCTGTTATTTAATTGATTTAAAAAACAGTATTTAATTTGTTTTAGACTGAGTTTCTGAAGAACAAATCTCCGTTAAGCTAAGACTGCTGGACTAGATATACTTTATGACTATTTGTCCATATATTTTGAGAGTTCATTGAGTAAAAATTCAACTTTTTAAGTGGCAAATAGAATATGGCTGAAATATTCAGTTGCCAAGATGTCTAAAAATAATAAATCTAAGCATTGGTAACTCAATGTAATGGAAATTTCTATTCTTGTACAATTGAGGTATTTTATATGTAATCTTCTAATGACCACACTTTTGTGCCCTGTAACTCTTGTTAACATTTTATGCATTTCCTACACAGCTACATTTTCATTCTAGACAACAAGTATCTCAGGCCATCTTTGAATAGTGTTACGCTATATTCCGAACAATGTACTAAAAAACAACGTACCCATATTCCAAGCAATATACCAGAAGTGTAGCATCAAGAGAAAAACATGTCATGATATCAAAGTGTTTTTAACCTGCTGTTTTAATCCCTTAAATTGAGGATATTGTAGCAGTTGTTTCAACTTCTTTGGTTTTGTTGTTCGGTGCTGTCAAGTCTGATTCATAGCAACCCTATGTACAACTAAACGAAACACTCCCCAGTATGATGCCACACCCAGCACTATGTCAGTGCTTCTCTGCTATTCATGGCTGATTGTTTTTGGGAGTAGGCTACCTGGTCCTTCTCTTAAGCTTGCAGCACCTGGTCTTCCCAGGCGGTCTCCCATCCAAGGACTAATCAGGTCCAACCTTGCTCAGTTTATGAGATTTGACAGGATCTGATGCCAAGGTAGTATGGCTGCAGCCTCTTTAGATAATGTGAAGATTCCCTAAAACCATGGTTTTGAACTAGAAAGGTAGTGGTTGTGTGTAGCCCATGACAATATGGTTGTTGTGGTTGGGTGCTGCTGATTGGGTCCAACTTGTGGTGACCCTAATAGGGTTTTCTTTTCTTTTCTTGTTTGTTTGTTTGTTTGTTTGTTTATTTATTTACTTTTCTCCCTTTATTGGTAAATGATGGTGGGCTATAGAGTAATACAGCATTGGCTTTTTCCATTATGCAACTATTATATCACTTTGAGCTATATTTTAATCAACTTACAATGTTTATGGAGGCTTATGACTAATATGCAGTAAAACTCAAATGCATATTTGGGTCATATTCCCCTATTTTTCCAATGTACTCATGAACTTGTGCTGTTTTCATTGAGATTATCCTTTCTCCCTTTATCCTTCTACATTGATTCTACTCCCCATCCCACCTTCCACAATCATCGCTTCCCCTCGTAGGGTTTTCCATGGATGATTGTTTCGGGATTGCTTCAGGAATGGATTGCCACATCCTTCTCCTGTCTTTGCAGTGCTGGGGATTGAACCTGAGTCTTCAGAGAGTATGGAGCAGCACTCTACCAACTGAGCTAAATTCCAGCCGGGTCCACCAAATGGTATCTAGAACAAATCAAGAGCTGCTTGTACCACTGTGGTGTTTGCAGCCAGGTTTTACAGTGGTGCTATTCATGTGTGCCTCTAGCTGTAGGTGCAGAAGCCTAGCATGGCAAGAACATCAGGAAACTTGGTCTGCCATTGTGCATGTGCTCTGAGATAGCCTTGTGATTAGCCTGGAGATAAGCACCATTTGTTATGTATTTAATTGTGTACATATGAGGGTCTTTCTATTCCCAGAGTCCCAATTAGCTGCTGTAAATATTTGTGGTGTGTGCTAAGACAGCCCACGCATTTCCTTCTGGGATGAGGACATTGTTTGTGTGTCCTGCTGCTCTTTCATGCACTAGTATCACAAGGGATAGTGCAGTTTATGGGAAAAATTGGCATGAAGGATGTCTTTTGTGAGTTACTCTGCCAGATTGTAGCCAAAAGGGTTGGAAAGGAACTGCATTTCTGGATAAGAATAGGAATAACAAAAATCCTCAGTGTCTTCTGATAGATTATAAAATATGTAACTAATGGATAATTAATTTATATTTAGAATTCTAGCCTCTTTTATGGTTATGCTATAATGAGATAACGTATGCACATTGGTTCATGCTTAGTATACTAGGTTTTCAAGTACATATTAGCTACCATTCAGTGTTGTAACAGTATTTCATTGTTAATAATCAGTTTATTGGAAGTAATCAAAATTATGGTGCTATTATACAGTAGTTCAGTTTATAGCCTAAATTCCATTGGGTATTTTCTGTTTTCTAGATTATGTACTTTAATTGCAATTAGTGTGGTTGGGAGGATTTGGCAGAGAATACTTAATGTTTGTTTTTAAAATATTCACTCATCATCATTAATTTTTGGACTGAAACTTCTATAATGATCTCTTTGTAGTTTTCTGTGACTCCAACTGTTACTTTCTAAATATGTTGGTATCAGCTGGGTACAGTGGCACACACATATAATCCGAGCATTCAGGAGGCTGAGGCAGGAGCATCACAAATTTGAAGCCAGCCTGGGGTACCTAGTAAGACCCTGTCTCAATGCAGTCTTACGTTCAGATGCCAAATAACTGGAGGATGAATGATGGCCAGTTCCTTGGAACTCTGATAGTCCCTTTGTCCCAACAGCATCAGTCAGCCTGAAGTACTCTGTAGTACCTTTACTTTCTTTTTATTTTTTCCCTGAAGCTTTCCTGGTAGTAGAAGAGAAAAAACTATGAATTCTCATGGGATTTCTGGTATAGAAAAGCCAGCAGCGGCCTGGTGTTTCTTTTAAGTTGAGTATTCTGTGGTCCAATTGTATATTAATTTTGGATTTTGTGCTGTAACCATCCCAAATTTATTTTATTATAGAAGAGGGGTTCCAGTTTATGCACCACCAAGTAAAGCAGATTCCCTTGGATTCTATCCCCCTCCTCTAAGACCTCTGTTTCAGGAGACTAGAATTGAAACATTCTTAACAATGCCCTGTGAGAATATGCCTTAAATACACACTAGACATGACTCTTTTGCCTAATATGACTTGGAGGAAATAATGTACAGAACAAAGATATTTCAAGGGAGGAGATCTGGTACAAGCTGGATAGTTAGTGTTTGTGACGGAGTAAAGAGAGAAAGAGGTGGCTAGAAGGTTAGAGGAAATTGCTGCATATTAAATAGGGAAAAGTCAGCACTAAAAAGGAGTGTCAGTATTGGGGTTATTAACAATGAACTTCATCCTCTCTATGGTTTGCCTAGAATGAGTGTTTTCTGGTTCTGGTGGTTTAGTTGGGAGGACCCACAGAAGAGAGGGAGTATGTGGCTCCTTGAAATGTGTGACAGAAAGATGATCCCTATTCTTCCTTCTTAAAAAAATAGAAAACCAAAATTTGCAAAAATGATTTGATGTCAGCTCTTTACAGCCTTTCCTTTTTGCTTCCTTATTAGTTCCTAGTTCAACTTCTGGATTTTTCTGCCTTTTTTTTTCTGCCTGTATTGTGCAGCCAGTGCATGTTGTCTCCTGGATTATCAGGAGATGATGTAGCTGTCTTCTTGTGCACTGGTACAAACTGTTTTCTCCAATTGGCCATTGTTTTCTAGAGAGACTGACTTCTATTTACCAGAACTGGCACAGTCTGGCATTTAGGCTTGGCTGCCACCTCTCAGAATTGATGAGAGGACATTTGGGATGATTAAAACCCATTTGCTAACTTGCTGTAGGAAAAGGCATGTGAGAGCATTATGCATTAATAGTAGCATGCTTGATACTTTTGTACGTTTCACTCTTCTCTTTGCAGTTAGACGAGATGCCTGTTTGCTTTTAAAATTCCTTATGACAATTTCGTAATTAAGTGAAAAGATCATTGACAAGTTGTCCTCTGATTGTAGGTATAATTTCATATTAATACAGCTTGTTTCTGAAGGAATATATTTGTAAAAACAGTAGCAATATCCCTATCTCCATAAAAAATTCTTGTAAATGCATTTGAAACAAGTTATTAAAATAAATATTAAAATACACACAGTAATGAGATATTTATTATACTGGTTGTTGTTGTTGTTAGGTGCTGTCGAGTCAGTGTCCCACTCATAGAGACCATGTATACAACAGGTGAAACAGTACTGTTGGTGCTTCTCTGCTATTCATAGGGTTTTCAATGGTGGATGGCTTTTTGAGAGTGGGTTGCCAGGTCCATCTCCCATGCCTACAGCACCTGGTGTTCCCAGGTGGTCTCCCCTCCTAGTACTAACCAGGCCTGACCCTGCTTAGCTTCCAAGATCTGATGGGATCAGATGCCACAATGGTATGGCTGCAGGCTTGTTATAAATATTAACTATAGTAAAAACATTAACTACTCCTGAATCATCTTATAGCACAATGTACTTGTGATCATTTAAATTATAAATAGCTTTTCAACCTGTTTTCTGAAATCATAGAACTGTGAGAAAGGCCAAAAGATATTTTCATCCTTTTCACAGAAGAGAAAATGGCCCAGGTTGAAACTGGTGGAAGATACTCTGGCTTTTGTCCCCTCAGTGTATTCTTACTGCACTCTGTCTTCCCAGCCTCGGATCCCCTCTCTGTGTTCTGGCACGGCGTGTCACATGGACAACAATTTTCTGTCTGTGTTGTTGCCATGGGTAACAATGAATAGGTGGCTTCACTGCACTTTGAAGAGAGTGCATTATTTGCCTTTGAAAGATGCCATATGGAGAAGTGGTAAAAACTACAGACCCTCAAGCCAGCTGCAGCACCACACCTGAGCCTCTGTGTGACTTTGGGAAGGGTGGCCACACTGGCCTCAGTGTTTTCACCAGTCAGACAAGACTGATAAGAATACCTATGTCACAGGTGTTTTTAGGGGTATTGTGACAACTGAATGAATGAACTTATAAAGCACAGAGGAGATTGCCTGCACAGAGGAAGCACTTTGTGTATTGTGTTATCATTATTTCTTTTGAACTGCATTTTCCCAAGCAGATAGGACTTCATTTTTTGGGGTTCAGACGGGTCTCGTCCATTGCCATACTCTCCATTAGCCATACTATTAAAAAAGGACTCCCCCAGTTCTACTGGTGGTGTGAATATTTTGCCCTCAGGAAATACATCTCTCACTGACAGTCCTCAGTCTGTAGTCCTGAGTTTTAGTCTTAGACCAACTTATCCACATGATGTGTGGAAAAGAGCACTGAGCCAGGGGACAAAGACCTGAGCATTAGTTCTGCTTGGTCATTAGCCAGCCATGACATTGGGCCAGTCATTTGACCTCATCAGGATTAGCGTTGTTTCTCTTATCACAAAGGTTCAACTGTACAACCTCCAAACCTACTTCTAAAATCCCATTCCATGGTTGAAGTAACTGAAGGGAGGTCCATTTTAACATAAACATTAGGTAAAGCCCATATACCTACCCCATGTAGTTAAAGATGTTACTAGAAGGACTTAGCTATTATTGCACAGGTGAGAATTGCCAAGTGCCCATATAGATTTTGAGGAATTAAACATTTCAAGATATTTTTTAGCATGCATTGCCACATATGCCTGACAAAAAAGGCACATAATGGTTCATTATGGAGTGTTTTGCATAAAATAGGTGAATTTCCTCTCTCTGCACAAGCCTCTGTTTTATAGAAGATCACTCCAGCAATCAGCGTAGCCCCCATCTCCTCCCACCCTGTCCTTCCCATGCTCTCAGGCAGTGCCATGAGAATAAGAGGAGAGAGAGGGAAGCTGCTTCCTCTTCTGTCTGTGCAGTAGAGAAATACTTACCCACTCCTTCAGCCCCTGGGCCAGTGTCACTGTATACAGTGGATCACTATGACAATGAACTAAAATAAAATATAAAAATAATGGGAAAAGTCTTTCTCAGGCACTGATGTAAATGACTGCTAATGAACTAAATAGAAAAAAAAGGGAAAAATCTTTCACAGGTGTCAATGTAAATGATAGCAAATGTGTTACTGCAGTCTTCCCTTGTTTTGATAGATATATTGAACCTCAGGAGAATCTTTCTCTCCATTAGCCAGACAGGAACAGTGTCCTCAGGATGATGGAAACACAGTGGAAATGTGGGTAACTGATAATGTATCAAGAGGTAGATTGTGAGGATAGCTCAAGATATTAAAACAAGCTCAGTAAGCACAAGGGTGTATGATTTATGTTACAGAAACTGCTTTGCTTTTGAGCTCTCGCACACTGAGGGGCTGATTTAATATTTGGTTATTTAAGGAAGAAGATTTTTCCTCATCTTCTTCCAAGCCTAAGAATACTGGATTTGAGTGGGGAGAGATTACAGCAATATATAAACCCTCAGACCACGGTGACAGAAGGGTAGACCATTTTCAACATATGCAGAGGAAGTTCCCCACTTCAGGAATCTCAAGGGATTCCCAACAACTACACAGTTCATCAGTATGGCTCTGGGTGAGGTTCTGGCCTTGAAGAGCAAAGTCTCTCAATTACACTGGAAAAGTATTTGGTGTTAAGCCCTGGAAAAGGGATCATGCAGGTCTGTCACTCTGAATGAGCCGGGTCCATAATTTTCTTCTTTGGTGTCTGTTTCTGCCTGTTTGTAGGGACAAGGAGACCTGTTGAAGAATGCCAAGAACGAAGCTATAGAAAACATGAAGCAGATCCAATTGGCGTGCTTGTCTTGTGGACTGAGTAAAGCCTCCAGTGGCACTGCCGAGGCCAAGGGCAAGCGTAGCCTGGAAGCAATAGAAGAGAAGGAGAGTAGCGAGGAGAACGGGAAGCTGTGACCCTGGGCATTACTGACGCGTTCATCCATCCTTTATATCAAGGACTCTGGTTTCTCATTCTTATTTTCTTTCTTTAAGTTTTTTTTTTCAGAAATTCACAAAACATGATGTCCTCTATGGGGTACCTGACATAAGCAGATATTTTCACAGTGTCACAGTAATTTATCTAAGTTAAAACCTTTAGTAACAGTGTTTTAAATTCTGACATGTATGTACCCATGTATGGATGCCTGTGGAAGTGTGTGTGTGTGTGTGTGTGTGTGTGTGTGTGTGTGTGTGTCTGTGAGAGAGAGAGAGAGAGAGAGAGAGAGAGAGAGAGAGAGAGAGAGAGAGAATGTTAAGATCTATTTTGTGTTGCATTATTCATATAGTAAGTTATTCCTCTATCTTTATAATCATTTTGGGACAAACTTGTTAATCTGAAATTCTAATAAGCACTCCCTGTAACCTGTTGCTGTGTTTAATTTTATTACTCTGCCTTTGTCATTTAATTTAGAGATTTTAGCATTGCTTATTATCAAAGAAAGCTAAATTTATCAAAGCATAGATGTTTTGATAGATTAAATATAGATTAAAAATTCCTAAGAATTACAGTAGAAATAAAAGTAAATGAAAAGATAAACAATCAGAGTTTCTGGGAAGACAAGCAAAGTCATTTTTTCATTTGGCAAACTCTTTAAAATATTTACTAAATTAAATCAAATTTTAGGACGTTTTCTGTAGTTGTTTCCTGAGGTTCAGTGGAAAAGCTGATCATAAGTGAATTCCTACCCATGTGGTACTCTGAAACATACTGAAAGCTCTGTTGTAATGAGGATTTGACATGACAATAACATTCAGTTATAGGATTTCAAGATTTGTAGGAAGGTCACAGTCTTCTGAACTGAGAGCCTAGCATTCACTTTCTATGGCAGATGTGGGCAGCTAGGAGGTCTTGGCTTTGATTGGATTTAATGTAGGGTACTCAGATTAAATTTAAAGACATTGTTCAAATAATGTCATAGCATCATGTTGCACTGATATAAACTACATGAGTCAGATAACATCTTTAATGATGATTTAAGAGCTAACTGGTTACAAAATGTCTATGATATACTTTTAACACATACAGAAAAACACTCACAAAAAAGAAGTAAATAACTAATTAGGGTACATTTGTAATTCATCTAGATCATTTTTACCCTAATATCTTTATAAAGTATTTGAGTGTAATGTTTGTTCATTACCTCCAACAGAACTAAATGTTCTAAGGTTATGAAATAATATATTTATTTAAAACATTGCTTTTATTTTGAAAAGCTTCTTAATTAATTTGATTAACAAATATGCTAATTTGGGGAATCTAGAAAAGATAATTATGGAAATTTTGCAAATACAAACATCTTCTATAGCTGTGTTAAATTATTTCTGACTTCTTAACACTACTATGTTCATGTTGCACATTACAGAAAGAGTAAAGATATGAAAAACACGTTTTTGTTCTTTTTTTATTGAAAAAAGGAAATTATTTTATTATTTTAAAATGTCTTAAAGAATATGCTATTTCCATGGACCAGATATGATGAAATTACTCCAAGGGTTGAAAACTGTTCTTTGGGAAGGAGGTGCCTTAATTAATTTTAATATAAGTAAGTAATGGCCTGATCTTTACTCTCTATTATACTTGACCTGCTGGTAGAAGGAATAATGAGGTTCTCCTTATGATGAAAAAGGGTTGCTATGGACAAAATGAAATCCACCTTACCTAGGCCCAGTTGGTTGGTTTTACTTGTGGACCTCTTCACCTCTTTGAATTCCACTTGGGTCAATGCATGCCTTACAGATGATATGGATGGGTAGGCAGACAAGATAAAGGGTGGTAGAATCTGAACGAATATGTATATTTCTTTACTTCAGGGTAAAATTCAGTCTTTGGAATTAGGTCTCCTCATTTATTCCAGTGGTCCCATAACTCCACTCAACTTAGATTCTATGTAAATATTCTTTTTTTTTTTGCAGTACTGGAGGTTGAACCCAGGGCCTTGTGCTTGCATTCTTTGCAAGTGCTGTACCACTGAGGTGCATGCCCAGCCTATTTTTCTACTTTTTGAGACATGGTCTTGAACTTGTGATCCTTGAGTCACTGGGATTACAGGCGTGCACCAATACGCCTGGCTGATTCTATGTAAATATTCTTGAGAACAGGATGTGGATTGTGTTATCTGATGCTTTTCTGGTAATGGTTTGTTGGCACCCTCTGCTCTACTCTGTTGTGCTTCGCTGCTAGATAGGATGTGAAATGTGGAGTAGGAAGAAGCTTTAGAATCTTAGAATAGAGGAGTTGCAAGGGGCAAAGACCACTAGGACAGTCTTTCCTCTGGATAGAATAGCAAAAACAAACAAACAAAGCCTTTTGTTTATTATACTTCCACCACATTATTACATCCTACAAATGTCTATCTCCTTTCTAGACTTGAACTGCAATAGAGAAAGCCCCCTTTTTTCCACTTAGCTTTAGATGATGCTGGGAAAATTGTGTTTTAGATATTGAGTCTATATTGATTCATTTTTATATCACCAATGGGATTTGAGGAAGAGAAGGTAAGTATAATTACTGACATTTTATAGGTGAGAAAGCCCAAGGCCACTGAGGCAGTAAGTGGAAGAAGTGAATTTGAGCTCAGGTGTGCCTGATGTTAAGTGCAAGAGTATTTTTATGGTAATTTCAATTTTAAATTTATTTTCAAGATTTTAAACTAGATGATTAAGTTTTTTTCTTTATAATTACAAATACAAAGAGCTATATCATCTTTCCCCTGAAAATAACATATCAGTGATCAATATAAAAATTTGAAAATAGAAAAATGTATAAAAATGAAATAAAAAATCATCCCTTACTAACATTTTGACTTATATCTCTTCAGATACTGTTTGGGGTTCTACAAAATGGATACCATATTATATAAGCCATTTTATAACAGGATTTTAAAAACTTATACCATGGATACCTTTCTATGTCAATATGTATGTACATTGGAGCTCCTAGCCTTTCAGCCAAATCTAGTTCACATAAGAAGTGCTTTATTTGGTCACTGAGTCTTTCTCAAAAATGTTTAAGCAATACACATGTGAAGATCAAGAAACTTTACATTAAGTTCTATTTCTTATTTCTTTTAAGACATTGGATAATCCCCACCACAACATACACATACCTCTTGCTTCACTTAATGGGAGCTGCCTCTCTAAAAGGAACATATACTGTTGAGTTTGCCAGAGAGCCTCCTCACTTGTTATGTTATACCTGGCTCTGGTGGACATCTAGATGGTGATATTTGATCCACATAATCACTTATAACAATTATACAGTGTCTTACTCTCTGGTTTACCCTAACATATTTAGCTAATGCCCTATTGTTAGACTTTTTCTCCCAATTTCTTGTTATATAAACATGGTGATAAAACCCACTTTTGTAAATTGTTGAACTTTTTCTTTAAGGTAAATTTCTAGAAGCAGTGTTGTTGGGTAAAAGGATACATAGGATTTTAGGGAGTTTGAGATAAATTGCCAAATAGTCTCTGGAAAACTTGTTCAATTTAAATTTCTACAAGGAGTTTATGTTGTTGTTGTTAGGTGCCATGAGTTGGTATCCGACTCATAACGACCATCATAGGGTTTTCAATGGCTGACTGTTTTGGGATTGCCTTGGGAGTGGATTGCCAAGTCCTTCTCCCATTTTTGTGGTGCTGGGAATTGAACTGGGGACCTCAGAGACTGCAGCGCAGTGCTCTACCAATTGAGCTAAATCCTATTACCTTGAATTTTTCTTATTTTCACTTTTGCCAATTGGGTGGGTTAAAAATGCTGATTTTCCTTTATCTTTAGTTTCTATAAACAGTCTAGTCAAAATAAAAAAAAAATTGTACTTCAAAGGGCACCATCAAGGAAGTGAAAAGACACACAGGATAGGTTTGCAAGTCATACATCAGATATGAGACTGGGATCCATAATACATAAAGAACTATTACAAGTCAATAAAAATGGATAAGGTTTCCAAGTAGGCTTTTCTTCAAAGAAGATATGCAAATGAGCACATGGAAAGATGCTCAACATCATTAACCACTAAGAATAATAAACCAAAGTCACAATGAGATATGACTTCATACCAACTGGGTTGGCTTAATAAGACAGATAATAATGAGTGTTAGGGAAAATCTAAAGAAATCAGGAACATCCTGTACTACTGCTAAAAATGTAAAATAGTGCAGCTGTTTTGGGAAACAGCTTGGCACTTCTTCAAAAGATTAAACATCAAGTCACCATATAACCTAGCTAATGTATCCCTAGGTTTATCCTCAGGAGAAATGAAAACAGTAAGTCTGCAAAAAATCTTGTACACATATGTCATAGCCCCATTACTTGTAATAGTAAAAAACTGGAGACAATCCAAATGTCCGTCAACTGATGAAAGGTCTACAAATATTATATATTCATAAAATGGATGATGCAACAATTCAAAAAGAAATGAAGTCCTGATACGTGCTACCACACAAATGAACTTTAAAAACATAGTAAGTGAAAGAAGGCACAAAGGCTGCATATTGTACAGTTCAATTTTTATGAAATGCCCAGAACAGATAAATCCATAGAGATTGAAAGTAGATTGATGTTTGCCAGAGGTTGGGAGGAGGAGAACTACGGAGTGACTGGTAATGGGCATGAGTTTTCTTTTTGGGGTGATAAAAATGTTCTGGAATTAGATAACAATGATGGTTTCACAATTTTGTCAATGTACTAAAAGTAATTGTATGCTTTAAAAGGTGAAAATGTGTGGTGCATTCATTATATATCATTAAAAGGGCTATAAAAAGGGCTATGAAAGAAGAGAATTTGCATAATAGACAGAGATCCTCAGTGAGCAGTGAAATCACTTCAAGAAGTCCAATATGTATAAAATTGGAGAGTAGTGAGGGAAGAAAATATTTGAAGATATAATAGCTTAAAAATTCTCATTTTTAAATGAAATCTATAAATATACACAGGGGCTAGGATTTAGCTCAGCTGGTAGAGCACCACTCTGCAGTCTCTGAGATCCTGGGTTTGATTCCCAGCACTGCAAAAATGGGAGAAGGATATGGCAATCTACTCCCAAGACAATCCCGAAAAATAATCAACCATTGAAAACCCTATGAGGGTCGATATGAGTTGGATACGACTTGACAGCACCTCACAACAACATAGATATACACATCCAAGAATCTCTAAAAGTCCCAAGGACAAGAAAGACGAGGAAAACAACCAACATGTATCAGTCAAATTGTTCAAAACGAGTGAGGGCAAGAAAGTTTTAAAAGGAGAAAATGAAAAAAACCATCATGACCAGAGAAAATAAAGGTGGCAGATTTCTTATAAACCATGCAAGTGAAATGACAGAGGAGCTGCTTCTCTAAAGCAGAGGTTCCCCAAGCCCTGGGCTGTGGACTGGTATGGGCTATAGCCTGTTAGGAACTGGGTCACACAATAGGAGGTGATCAGCAGATGAGTGACCAAAGCTTTATCCATATTTACAGATACTGGGAGTCACTGGAAACCATTCCTCCACCCCCATATGTGGAAAAATTGTCTTCCATGAAACCTGTCCCAGCTGTCATAAAGGTTGGGGACTGATGCTCTAAGTACTGAAAGAGAAGCAAAAGTTTTACTCCTAGACTTCTATTCTCAGGAAAAGTACCATTCAAAGATGAACATTATACAAAAGTTTTAAAATTATCACCAGTAGACCTGTATTGCAAGAAACATTAAAGGAAATCCTCCAGGCCAAAGGAAAATGATGCCAAATGAAAATATGGATCTACACAAAGAGATGAAGAGTACTGGAAATAGTAAATACGGGGGTAAATATTTTACAAGTGTACTATTTCAATCTCTTAAAAAGACAGTTGACTAAACAAATATAACAAGGTAATATGGAATTTGCACTCTATATAAAAAGAAAATATATGATAAGAGTAGCACAAAGATTCTAGGAGAGAAAAGTTCCAATTCCATATGCAAAGTAGTATAATATAACTTGAAGATAGGTTATCAGTTAAAGTTTATACCTTTAAGCTCTAAGTCAACCACTGAATAAACACTGAACAATAACTAATAAGTCAATGAAAGAGGTAAAATTGAATCATAAAAGTATTTCATTAGTCCAAAAGAAGGCAGAGAAAAGGGGGGAACATGGGAAAATTAAAAAACAAATAGCAAGATGATTGTCTTAAAAATATAAGCAAATCTATAGTCACATTAAGTGTAAATTGTATAAATAATATAATTAAAAGGGATAAATTGTCATATGCAATAAATAAAAAGAAAAGATAATATACTGCTAACAAGAAACATGCTTTAAAAAGGACACAAATAGATTTTTTTTAAAGGATAGGAAAAGATATGCCATCATAGCATGAGTCAAAAGAAAGCGATAGTGGCCATTTTTATATTAGACAAAGTCGTGTTGAGGGCAATGAATATTACCAGAGATAAAGAAGATTATGTCAGTTGGGCATCGTGGTGGTGCACACCTGTAATCTCTGCACTTGGGAGGCTGAGATAGGAGGATTGCAAGTGCAAGTTCAGCCTGGGCTACATAGTGAGTTAAGGCTAGCCTGGGATACATAGCAAAACCATGCACAAAAGAGAGTCCTCCCCCCAAAGAGGCTTATTTCATAATGACTAAGGGATCATTTCATCAAGAAAATATAATAATTGTAAATATTTATGCAACTAATACCAAAGTTTCCAAATACATGAAGCAAAAACAGATGGAATTGCTAGGAGAAACACACTATTACACAATTATAGTCAAGGTTTTCAATACTACTTTCTCAAGAACTGATAAAACAATTAGACAGAAAATCACTAAAGATATTGTTGTTGTTGTTGTTAGGTGCCGTCGAGTCGGTATCCGACTCATAGTGACCCTCATAGGGTTTTCAATGGCTGACTGTTTCAGGATTGTCTTGGGAGTGGATTGCCAGGTCCTTCTCCCATTTTGTGGTGCTGGGAATTGAACTCGGGACTGCAGAGACTGCAGCGCAGTGCTCTACCAACTGAGCTAAATCCCAGCCCCACTAAAGATTTAGAGGGTTTAAATAATGATCAACCTCCTTGACATAATTGACATTTAAAGAACACTTCATTTAACAACAGTGGAATTATTTTTTTCAAATGCACACAAAATAGTTACCAAGATAGACCATATTCTGGGTCATAAAACAAGTCTCAATAAATTTAAAAGGATTGAAATTATACAAAGCATGTTCTCTAACCACAAAGGAATTAAATTAAGTTTCAATAACACAAGGATATTTGGAAAATCTCCAAATGTTTGAAAACTATGTAACTCACTTCTAAATACCATATGAGTTAAAGAAGAAATCTTTGATGTTCCTGTAAAACTATCAAAGTTCATGGGACAGCATTACAGCCATACTTAGGAGAAACCTTACAGCTGTTAACACTTGTATCAGAGAAGAAGATATATCTCAATCCAAAGTAGAAAAGTAGGAAAAAAGGAATTTTTCTTGTTTTCAGAAACTAGATAACTAGAAAATTAAATTCAGGATAGAATAAAGGACATAAGAAAAGTCAAAGCAGAAAATGTTGAAATAGGAACCAGAAAACCAATGGAAAATATCCACAGAAACCAAAAATTAGTTCTCTGGAAAGATCAATAACTTCTAGTTAAACTTCCGCTCAAACTTCTAATCAAGCAGATAAGACAAAAAAAAAAGATTTACCTATATCAAGAGTGAGAAAGGGACATCAATACATATTTTTAAAATATTAAAAGGTTAATAAGGCAACATTCTGAAGATTTTATGCCTATAAAATCTATATCTTCAATGAAATGGTAAATTCCTTGAAAGATACAACATACCAAATTGGAAAACAATCATGGTGAATACAAGAAACCAGATTCATACAATACATATATGCTAAAAAGAAAAAGAAACCAGAGGAAAAGTCGATACTTTATGTCTAATAATATGTTTTTGGAGATGCAAACTAATGAATAGTGAGAGAAAGCATGGAATGGTACAGAACAGGGAGGAAGAGATTACAGCCCAAGGACAGTTTGGGGAATGAACTGTGTGTTTGTTATCTTGGTTGCACTGATGGTTTTAGATGGTATACATATATCAAAACTTAAGATGGTTTTAGATGGTATACATATATCAAAACTTAAATAGTACACTTCAGATATGCACAGTTTATTGTATGGAATTATATACCGATAAAGCTCTTTACCCCCATCTGTCAGTCAGATTGTCATACTGTGGGGGCTTGCGTGTTGCTGCTGTGATGCTGAAAGCTATGCCACTGGTATTTTGGATACCAGCAGGGCCACCCAGGGTGGACAGGTTTCAGCTGAACTTCCAGACTAAGACATACTAGGGAGAAAGACCCAGCAGCCCACTCCCGTAGCCATTAGTCATTGAAAACCCTATGAATAGCAGCGAAGCACTGTCAAATATAGTGCTGGAGAATCAGCCCTCTCATACTGGAAGGCATTCAAAAAGTGACTGGGGAAGCGTTACTTCCTCAAAGTAGAGTCAACTTTAATGATGAAAATGAAGTAAAGCCCTGAGGACCTCCTTTTTTTCATGTGGCATGACTCAAAATGAGAGGAAACATAGTGACTACAACAATAAGCTCAAACATAAAAAGATCATGTGCATGGCATAGTGTTGGGTGGTGCTTCATTGTGTTATACATAGGGTTGCTGTGAGTTGGTCCCATTCCATGGGACCTAACAACAACGACAATAAAGCTCTTTAAATGCACAGTAGTGTTCTAAGTTAATGATGATTTTGAGGCAGCTTTATTTTTGTCATTTATAAGTAAACTTTCCCCCTGCCTATACGCTTGTTGTTTCTGTTATTTTTTTCTTTTATGTTCAAGATCTTGCCCCTATATCTCTTTGAATTTACCTTTTATCTGGGAAATATATTTGTAGAGTTAGATTTTTTTAAATTTATAAAATATTATCTTTTTATATTTTTCCTCTGTGTGCGTGTGTGTGCGTGTGTGTGTGTGTGTGTGTGTGTGTGTGTGCAGATGTAACTGTTTTTGTTGTAGTTGCCCTGAACTCTGTGGGAGCAACAGCTGGCTATATTAGCATCACATTATTTCCGTAATTTTTTTTATATCATGTTATTTTCTTGCACTTTTAATGCTGTCCTAGGATATTTTCTTATATCTTTTCTTCACAATAAAAATTCCATTTTATGCATCATCAATTTTGCTTTTTAATATATGACCACATTTTCATTTCAAAGGGTTTTTATCTCATCCACTTCTATATTTTTCTTTATGATTTATTGTCTAATCACATCTTTAACACTTAACATTTACTATGTCTTTTAAGTGACAAATACTGTGCTAAATGTATAATTTCATAGCTCTCAAAACAACCTTAGAGATTTATACTCTTATCTCCATTTTAGAAGAGGAAGCCAGCTCTAAAAGAGGTTTTGATTATCTATTGCTATATTATCCCCAAATATCAAGCCCATTAATTTTGCTTATAATATGCAATTTAGGTAGGGCTCAATAGAAGTCCCGATCTCTTCTCCGTTGGCATCAGATGGGAAGATTTAAAGGTTAGTGACTAAAATCATCTGGACACTTGTTCTTAGCCAGGGCTGGTAGTGAATGCTGGCTGAGCCCTTACCTGGAAGACCAACACATAGCATCTGCATATAGCCTTGTGCTTCCTTACAACATGGTTGGGTCTCAACAATGAATGTTCCTTGAGAGAGCAAGCCAGAAGCTGCATCATCTTTTATGATCTTCCTAGTTTTGTGAGTTATAACATCACTCCTATCATGTCCTATTCATTGAAGCAGCCACAAGGTGCACTCAGTGTCAAGGAAGAGACAATAGATTTAACTCTTCATGAGGTGTGGTAAGGTTCCAGAAGAGCATGTGAAAATAAAAATGTTGCTGTTAACCACTTTTGAAAATTATGGTCTTCTACAAGTAAATTAAGTAATTTTCCTAAGGTCATTTGATAATAATGGAGGTGGTGGTGGTGTTTGTTAGGTGCCATTAAGTCAGGTCCAACTCATAGCAACCCCATGCGTAATACAACGAAATACTTCCTGATTCTTTGTCAAGCACACAACCTTTTTTATGTTTAAGCCCATTGTTGCAGACACTGTGTCAGTTCATCTAGTTGAGGGTCTTCCTTTTTTTCATTGACCTGCCACTCTCCCAAACATCATGTCCTTCTCGAGGGATTGGTCCCTCCTGACAACATGTCCAAAATACACAGGATGCAGGATAGCCATCCTTGCTTCCAAGGAGTACTGTGGTTGCACTTCCTCTAGGACAGATCTGTTGGTTTTTTTGGCAGTCATGGTATATTCAATATTTGTCTCTAGCACCATAATTCGAAAGTATCAATTCTTTTCCTGTCTCCTTTATTTAATGTCCAGCTTTCATAACCATATGATGCAGCTGAAAATACCATGGCATGAGTCAGGTACACCTTCATCTTCAATGTGACATCTTTACTTTTCAACACCTTAAAGAGCTCTTTTACAACAGCTTTTCCCAATGCAATGCGTCTTTTGATTTCTTGACTGCTACTTCTGTGGGGGTTGATTATAGAACTAAGTAAAGCAAAATCTTGGGTAACCTCAAGCTTTTTTGCGTTTATCATGAAATTGCATGCTGACCCAATTGTAAGGATTTTTGTTTTGTTGATGTTGAGGTACAGTTTACAGTATTCGGTATTCAGGCTATATTCTTTGATCTTTATCAATAAATACTTTAAATCCTCTTCACTTTTAGCAAACAGAGTGTGTCATCTGCATAATGCAGGTTTTTAATGAGTCTTCCTCCAATCACGATGCCGTGATTTTCTTTAATAATGGAAGTGGAACTTCTTATTCATATAAATTGGTTATTACAACTTATTGAATCTAAATAAAATGCTATCTAAATTTTTCTTTAAAATTTAGAAGTATGACTTTCCATTACTTCTATTACTCTTGTGCTCCTTTGTATTATAGGGATCTTGAATGACAGTCTATTCCTTTATATTACAAAATATTTTCATGAGATCCATTTTTCTTTTCTGATAACTTTTATAATATTCTATCCAAATCTTTTTCTTTTCCTTAAGAAATGGCAGGAGCTTATCTTTGCTAGGTTTTTTTTACTTCCAGCTTAGAGAGTATTAAAACTTATATTTAGAATTTAAGTGAGGAAGTAAATCTAGCAGATGTCAGCTCCAGAATCTGATCTGACTGATTTGGTGATTTTGTTATTTTAGGGATAAGAAGTCCCAAGTGTTCCAATTCCTAATAAAGAGACAACTTCATGCTAATAAAAGGGAATGATTTTACATGCTTTTTGTAATTTCATTCCTAAGTGAGTGATGTAGTGTTTTGTTTTGCATCATTCTTACATTTTATAACAGGTTTTATGATCCTCACTTGGCTGTTGGGGAAACCAAGGAATATTTCTTGGCCTAAAAGATTTCTTGGGTCCTAGAGGCTCCCAATGTAGTGACCATTCATTCCACCACAAGAATTTTAGCAGTTTCTTGTCAAGAAGATAAAGGAACCCAGAATCATAAGTCATTCAAAATATGTTTATGTCACAGTTAATGTAAGCTTAAATTTAAGACACTTCCAAAGATGCACAGATGGGCACTGTGACTCTTTTTACAAATATTTTTATCCTGATAAACATGTTACTGACATCTTGCTGGCATTTTGTATAAATGGACCCTAGGCTCTGAATTATTTCTAAACTCCCTAAATTTCCAGACCCTGATTAGAAAGGATGTATAAACATTATATATATTGGAATATATATGTATGTACATATATATAGACAGAGAGAGAGAGAGAGAGAGAGAGAGAGAGAGAGAGAGAGATTGTTTGTTGTTAGCAGATTTGGTGTTGCTCTACTGACTTTTTGTGTCTGTATTTATCCATTTCCAAATGTGCTATTTAAATGTTGTCATCTGTATAATATCTTCATAAAATATAGCATATAAATGTTTAGACTTTAGAGTTGTTAAGACAAATAAACATATAGCTCCTGGCACATTGCTGAAAGGTCCTTTTATCTGTCTTTTATTTATGTAACCACAAATTTCTCAACAAGGAACTCACAATAACTTGATGGGTAAAACAAACCACTGACATTGGAAAGGATAACAATAGCTTTCATAAGAATATTGTACAGCACATCTTATCTCTAGGGAAAATAACGAGACACAGCTGAAAGGAAAAGAATGTTATTCAAATACAATGTCAAGGGCATTGTAACTGTCAGTGATGAGACATTTTCTTTGGTACCTAATATTAATGTCCTATATTCTTAAAGTTCTTGTTATCTGTTTTACTTGGAAGATACAGCTGTGACTAGCACATATAGTGTAAGTAATTTGACCTTGCATGCTGAAGAGTCCAGATTTTAGATTTTTGGCAGTGTCCTTCATTGATATATACATATTTGTGATATCAAATACTCTTGAGTTTTCCTTCATAAAATGCAATCTTGCCAGAAATGACAAGGAGAGTACATAAATTAGGCAGGGAGCCTAAGTTATATTGAAATTACAAAATTCTATCTCCTTGTCTTGATATTTAGGTAAGTTTCAACGCAAAATACTGGTTGTCATTGTCATTGTTGTGTGCCATCAATTCATGTCTGACCCTTAGTGACCCCTATAGGGTTTTCAATGGTTGGTTTTTTCAGGATTGCCTTGGGAGTGGATTGCCTCATCCTTCTCCCATTTTTGCGGTGCTGGGAATTGAACCTGGGGCCTCAGAACCTGCAGAGCAGTGCTCTACCAACTGAGCTAAATCCCAGCCCACAAAGTACCTAAGAAGGCCTTTATACCTTTTGACAAAGCAATATTGAGTCACGTGGTCAAAGATCCAGGTTTACAAATGCAGTCACATCTTCTCATTTGATTCTCTCCTGTCATGACAGCCTTCTTGATGCTGCCCCACCACACTGGATACTCTTCTTTATTTCCATGATTTGTTTTCATCGATTCCCTCCTGTGCCCAAAATTTCAATTAGCGTTTTGAGCAAGATAAATATCAAGCTTTCTGGAAAGTTTTCAAAAACCTCATTCATAGTCCACCATACAAAGGTAAGTCAGTTAATGCTCTGAGCTGGTTCCTCTACCAACTCAAATCCACTGTTACCCATGCACCACCTTCATTAGATGTTGGCTCTATGTCCTGTTCTCATCTGTAACTTTTAACTGGTTAATTCTTTTGTTTTCTCATAAGCATACACTCCTGAACCTGTTCTGTGGGCCAGATGTTCCAAGGTAAACCACCCTCCATTGGGAAAACAAGTGGCCTTCACAGCAAACCCATATGTTGTGACATTAACCAGAGTAGGAGGTTTTTATTTTCCCTTTTCGGGTTGAAATATCATAATGAATTTCTTTACTATCTATTAGTTTCTCTGTATTATCAATTCAATGCAGTCATAAGGAGGATTTCAACATGACAATTTGAGGAATTTTGATTCTGCTACTTTAAAAATCAAACTGTAAGAAAAATGCTATTAAAATTGGTTACTATGTTCATTTACTAGTGTCAGATTGTATACCACCTTTTCTGTAGAGAACATTTTGACACCTCTGAGATTTAAAATGAATTTCTAAGTAAGAAAATATTCATTCATTATTTCTCTTTTTCTTGAGGAACAATCATGAAAAATATATTCCACAAATAAGAAAAAGCTTTATGGGTAATAAGCTCATTTTTCAGTCAGTCATGAATAGATTGTATTCTTCCTTCAAGGTATGTGCAAGGAATCATAATATCCAATACCTCTTTGATGCAATTTACAAAATAATGCTGCATATCTTAAGTTACAAATATGCGTGAAGTATTCTATGCCATTATAACTAGGAGAGATTTAAAATCAAATTATTATATAAAGAAGCCTTCAATTTTCAAACCTATATCTCCCCTACTTCCTATTATTCACCTAATCTTCCACTAAATAGCACTAAATAGCACCTTACCTCCCCAAAAGCTCAGGAAAAACCCCAAGAGCTCATCTCCTTCACTCTCTTCCTCTTGCACTCCCATACCCAATGCATAACCAATTGCTCACAGCATCTCCTCCTAAATAAATTCAGAATCTTTCTGCTTCTTTCCATTTGTAACATTATCACTTACCTTTATTACCTCACATGCCCCATTGTCTTATAGAAATGTTGTTGTTGGGTGCCGTTGAGTTGGTGTCCGACACATAGCTACCCTACGTGCAGTAGGCAAAACACTATTGTCAGTGCTTCTCTGCTATTCATAGGGTTTTCAATGGCTGATTGTTTTTTGGGAGTGGGTTGCTGAGTCCTTTTCCCAAGCCTAAAGCACTGGTGTTCCCAGGTGTTCTTCCATCCAAGTACTAATCAGGCCTGATCCTGCTTAGCTTCTGAGATCTGACGGAGCAGACGCCACAGATAGCTTCTAACTAAATATGCATTAGTCTATTTTTTCAACAGCAGTCAAAATGGATGAAAAAATATACATGTATATGTATGTAGGCATGTATGAGTGTATCTCTGTCTCCCTATTCATGCGTGTATGTGGTGTCATGCTTCTACTTAAAATCCTCAAACAGCCTCAGATTTTACTTAAAACCCAAATTCTCAGGCATGAAACTTACGATCTACAAGCTCTTGTCCCTGCCTACTTGCTACTCAATTTTCTGCCAGCCCCTCTGCTGCTATAGTGTAACCTCAGATCCATCAAGCTTATTCCTGCCTCTGCACTAGGTCTTTCCCCTCCCGGGGACTTGTTTCTTTGTGTCATTCTGGTCTCAAATGTCATCTTGTCAGAAAGACCTTCCCTGACCATACTTCTGAAGTAGTTTCTCCTTTCATATATTTTCCAGATCTTAACTGTTTTATTTCTTTGGAGCACTGTGTTTATTTGTTGGTTTGCTTGTTTATTATAAGTCTCTCCCAGTAAAATATAAACACTATGAGAGCAGAGACCTCATCTGTCTTATTCACCACACTACTCATGGCCTCTAGCACAGTGCCTGGCACATAGAAAATGCGATATAAATACTTGTTTCATAAACATTATTAGGCAATGACATAACATAATGAATTACCTAACAAAAGTTGCCTTGGAAAGATCATATGTAGTTGATTTAGGAAAATTTTAACTTTTATCAAAGAATTCATTCTTAAATATTTTTAATCTTCAGTGGGATATTTTTCCAGGTCTAATAGTTTACATTTTAAAAATGAATGTAGTATTACTGCTTCTATCTATCTCTATGAAATGGGCACTAACATCACCCCAGTTCAGTATAGTAGGCTGCCTTTTTATGGTAAGGGCAGTTGACATTTTTCATGTTTATGTAATCAAAATTATATAATTTCTTTTCTCTTGTTTCCAGACTTGGGACCTTGGAATAATGACTAATGTAAGCAAGTGAATTTACCTTAATTGACTATAAGAGTAGTTCTGAGCTTCTGAATAACACTGGCAAAAAGTATCACACAGTGAATAATAAAGTACCTATTTATAGCCTGGTGTGGTGGCACAAGCCTGTAATCCCAGAGACTCAGGAGGCAGAGGCAAGAGGATCACAAGTTCAAGACCAGAGGCAGTCTGTGTAATTTAGCAAGACCCTGTCTCAAAAAGTAAAAAATAAGTACCTATATAAAGCAAAGAAACATAATGATTCATACACAGAGAAAAATATTCATAGCTCTAAGCCATATAAAACTCTCAACACAATACTATTCCAAAAATATTGAGTACTTATTATGTGCTAGGTACATTTATTGTACACATATTGCTGAGAACCTGTACTGTGGTAGGCATTGTACTTAATTGATATAAATCACTATAAATTAAAAGATACACCATTATTTTATGCACCACTTAGAAACATTGGGTGTTTCAATTCAACAATAATATGGCATCAACTAAAAGGCACATTGTGGTTAAAAAGAAAAATAAAATCATGGGTAAAGAGGTTTTTTAAAAGAGTTTACAGTGGAGTAGGGGAAAGCAGAGATATTAATAAATTTACAATGCAATTTGAAAATGCAACAATTAAAATTCATGCAAAATACTGGAGAAGAAGAATAGCAGAGGAATAGTGGACTACAAGATGTGTGTGGCAAGGATGTACCGGGTGTATCAGCGAAGTTTCCCTGGAAAAGGCAATTATCTTCAATGGACAAATAAGAGGTTTTAAGTTTATATACATATTTATTCACTAATATTTCAAGATTAATAAGGTCCAGGGTTATTTACTCTGTGCCATTGTATTTTGGCAGTATGTAAAATGTTTTCTTGATTTTTACTTGTTCACAGTCAAGAGCTTGTCTTGAGTTTCAGAGGAAACTTTGAACAGGGACTTTTGAGAAATGCTGGAACTGTTGAGACTTTGGGGACTCTTGGAGGTGGACTAAATGAATTTTGCATTATGAGATGGACATGAGCCTTTCGGGGGCTGGGGGTGAAATGTTGTGGTTTGGCTGTGAAGTATCCCCCAAAAGGCTCATGTGTTGATGATGTGGTCTCCAACACAATGTTTGGAGGTGGAACTTTGGGGAAGTGACTGAATCATGAGGACTCTCACCTAATCAGTGGATCACTGATCACTGAGGGATGCATAATTGAATGCATTATGGGGAGGTGGTGGAAACTGTGGAAGGAGGAGCCTGGCTGAAGGAAGTAGGAGTATGTATTTGGAAGATACATCTTGCCCTGACCCCTTCCTGTCTGTCTCCCTCTACTTCCCAGCCACCATGAGGTGAGTAATCTCCTCTGTCACATGCTGCTGCTGCTGTGATATTCTGCCCTACCAAAGGCCCATAGCCACGGGGCCAGCCGACCACAGACAGACACCTCTGAACCATGAGGCACACTAAATTGTTTCTCGTTGAACTTGTTCTTCTCAGGAATTTGTTAGTGATGAAAAACTAACACAAAAGTTATAAACAGTTACAAACAGTTGAGTATTATAAAATGCAATGCATGTGGTTTAAGTGAGGGAAATGAAAGTGAGGAGGGATGCTGCTTCAGTCAGGCAGGATCCCCAACAAGGGCTCTGGTACTTTGAAAAATGATTTGGACTTATTCAATGGAAAGCCACTAAAAGTCTTTAAGCAGAGTGTGGCATGGTCTGATTATATGAGCCATTAATTAGTTAACTTAATAATGATTTATTAAACAACTGTAATATAGAAGGCATTTGAATAGGTCTAGAAATCCAGTGGTGGACTATTAGAGTTATTCCTTGTCCAGCTTATAGTAGATGGGCAAGATAGATAGTTGAGTGAAGCAATTATAATTTTTCTTGATAAAGGTATGTCAATCAAAAAAGGAAGCAATATAACACAAAGAGCCCAGGCTCTGGATCAGATTCACTAGGTTCACATCCTTCTCTTCTACTTACTAGAAAGTGATGTTTCAATATCTATAAAATAGGAATAATAATACATATCTCATGATCTTCTTGAGATAATTAGGTGGGTATCATGCCTGGCACATAATGGGTACTTAATAAAAGTGAGTTCTTGTATAGGTCATGATGGACAAAGTACAGCTCATGAGAATTTTTCTAAATACAGATGGGGGGCAAAAGTGTATACACATCCTGGGTTGAAAACTTTCCATTTTTCTGTTTTAAGAATGTATTGTATACTTATGGGCACTAGCATTCATTTGATTCACCCCATCTTTGAGTGAATGACATACTACACATGGCTTCGGTAATTCAACTCAACTTTGAAAAGTGATACATAAATAACATCTCTTAAAATGAGTGTACATTTTTGGACCCCTGGTATGTATATAATTTCTATTTCTTTGGAAAGCTTTAATACAAACCCAAATATCCATTAACTGATGAATAAACACAATGTGATATAACTGTACAATGAAATTAATTTAACCACTAAGAAGGAATGAGATCCTGATAGATGCCATGACATGAATGAACTTTGAAAACGTTCCAGGTAAAAAAAATCTAGACACAAAAGGCCATATTGTATAAAACCATTTATGTTAAATGTTCTGAATAGGCAAATTCACAGAGATATAAAGTAGATTAGGGTGGAAATGCTGAGGCATTCCCATACGAAGACTCCTCTGGGATAGATTACAAGGAGGCCCAGGTGAAGGATCCACTCACGCACTAGCTCTAGCTCCAGAAGGGTCTGAATGTATTGGTAATTTAAAGGATTGTGGCACTGACTGTGGAAGTCTTTGAGAAAGAAGATGACAGGCTCAGTCCAGCCAACTATGGTGGGGTCACAGTGAAGCATATAATCTGAAAGTCCTTGAAGGTAGCATTTAAAGAAATTCGCTTCTTATGAATCCACAAGGCAGACTGCAGTGAGAATTGGACTCATGTGGTGGAGCAAATGGAGGTTGAATGCACAGATGTGATAGGTTTCTATGCAGATCAATGGGTCTAATAAGGCTCAGGATAGGAACATTTGGATTAATGAGCCCTCAAACACTTGAATCTCCACATTCTCCTGAATTCTCTGGGCCAGCAAGAAACAGCTTTTTTTCCTTATCTTAGGGTGGGAAGAGCAGGCTACCCTTCCCTTTCCTGGAAACCAGAGACCTAACCTGAGAAAGATTCCCTAACAGATGGTGTTTGATCTCAAGTCTTGCCCTCATTTTGCCTCATTCCTCTAGACCAGTAGCTGGTGAAGGGTTCAGTATGAAGGGGAAGCAAGTCCTGGCTTACTCACAGAAACAATTGGCTGATCTAGACTGGACCACTCAAGGATTGGATTGTGAAACTGCCGGATTAGGGGTGACAGGATTAAGACACGACAAGAGGGTATGTATTGACGTGGGGGAACTTTCCCACAACACAGTTTTATTGGAAAAGGCAAGGACTTAGAGCTGGTCATAACCCACTGCCGGTTGGTTCTTGATGCACACTAACCTAACCTAATGGCAGAAATGGGCCACAAATCTCAAGGAGTCTCCAAGTAGACCAAAGAGCTCTGTTGCCACTGCTTTATTGCTAGGACTTCCACAAAAAAGTCCCACTTGCTAAAAGACTTCTGCTGTTTTTTGTTTTTGTTTCTTAATGCATTGGATTAGATGTTCTGCAAGGCCCCTTCCAGCTCTACTATACCATAGAAACCTGGTTGGATAAGCTCTGGAGTCTGAGTCCCCAAGGTCAAATCTGACTTTACCTCTTCTGAGCTATAAGTTGTAGGATAAGGTATTTATCTGCTTTGGTGTTGGTGTGATCTGTAAAATTGGGTACGAATTGTATCTACTTCTCAGAATGATTGTCTTAAATTATAAGGCATGGTGCTTAGCACGGTGCCTAGCACATAGTAAATGCTCAATACTTATTAAATAGTAAAGTAAACTCCAGGTTAGATAGAGCATGGGTGGATGATATAATTACATTTGTATGTATTTATACATATTTTAAACCATACAATATTTTAAAATGTGATATACTGGGGTACCAAAAAATTTGTACACATTTTAAGAGAAATTGTCGATGTATTACTTTTTGATGTTGAATTCAGTTATGATGATAACCACTTTGCATAGCTCTGGTAATTACAGAAGTCAAGGGTGACTTAGATTCATCTTTTGTTATTGGTATATATTGAATATTACAATTAAAATGCTTAAAATATTTATACATTTTTGGTACCCTCTGTATAAAGTAGTTAATATCTGTATTCTAAGCAGAGCCTAGCAAAATAATATATTGGGTCAACTATAAGAACTTGTTATTTTTATAGGCCTCAAATGATCTAAGACTGGGAATTTCTTTTTTAACCTAATATCTACAAAATAGCTATTGGAAAAGGATGATCCCTTGTAAGGTGCAGGCTGGCAGGGCAAAGTGTCCAATAATGACCCACAATTGTGAATTCGAGCAAAAATATTCATTGGTGATAATCTCTTATTGGCTCCACAGGCTGCTAAGCAGGCAGCTTTTATCTTGATTCCCTAACATGGATTCCGTGCTAACACAGATGAAGCAAGTCAGAATGGCTTCCTGGTTCCATTTCTGTTGCAGCAGAACCCATCAGCTAAGTCCTTGGAATGCTTATTTGAAACCTAGATATGACAAAATGTGCATGAAGGCAGGCAATGGGAGTGGCTATATTTATACCTGCAGCCCCCAAAATTGTGTGACTAGCAAAGCTTGTCTTAGGGAAGAGTTGTTGTTGTTAGGTGCCATCAAGTTATATCCGACTCATAGCGACCTCTGTAGGGTTTTCAATAGCTGAATGTGTTGGGATTGACTCAGAGTGGATTGCCACATCCTTCTTCCATTTTTGCAGTGCTGGGAATTGAACTCAGGACCTCAGAGACTACAGAGTGGTGCTCTACCAACTGAGCTAAATCCCAGCCCTTGGGCAGAGTTAGGCACATGCAAATGAGAATTCTACTGGTATCATAGTGAGAGTTTTGTTATTCCATACATTATTCAGGATTTAGTGGGATTAAAATTTAGGCGATTTTATTGCTATTTTCTTTCATTTTTATTTATTTTTTTTTTGCAGTTTGTGTGTCAGCTAAAAATAGCATTTTCAGCTAGAAATCTTGTAATGCCTGAGCTACATAACTGAGTACTAACACAGTCCCTTCATCTTGAGTTTTCCCTTCCCCAGAGTTTTACCAGGTAAAGATATGAACATGGGGCTTGTGTCTAAAAGGCATCCTTCCACCAAACTCATGTGGTCCCAGGAAATGTCATAGAATCTTTGGATTCATTCCCATGGCAACAGGCAACTCCATCACCAAGGATGCTGTCAGCTTTTCTCCCTAGGAAGGTCTGCATTATAGCTGAGATTCAAAGTTATCTTTCTTTACTAATATTTATTTTTGGATACATTGTCATGCACTGTTACTACAGAAATGACATTTGTTACACATGCTTGAGATGGGAAGGCAATCAATGCCTCTTCACCAAGGAAACAAAATATGGATTATGCTAAAGGACTTTGCAATGTTGTCTTATGAGATGTTTTTGTATGGCAAGGTATAGGAACAGCTAAAGGAATGGGGATAGTCAGGAAATGACAAATTAGATATTGTTATCTGGAAAAAAACCCACATATATACAAACCTACACATGTGCATGCACACGTATACACTCACAATGTCAACAAAGAAGAGACACCAGGGTGTAATAAACAGCCACTCTGCATACATTGCACTGAGGTGGAAGGGTTTACTTCAGCCTTGACTGTGAAACTTGTCATTGATATGAAGGTTGTAATCAGTAGTGTCTTTTCCACCAAGTGTCCATGTTATTAAGGATATTAGTAAGGATCACTGTTTGAGGCATAATGTTTTTCTATGTCTGAACCTTCATTCTCTTATCACATTTTCTGTGATGTGACATGAAGGAAGCAAATTATTGGAGACATCGCTAGATGTAATCTATTAAAAGAAGCAGTTCTTGTGAAATGGAAACAAATATCAAAGGCTGCACACAAGTGAGTCTTCTAAAAAATCAGTGGCTAGTCTGGGGTGAGACTCATATATTTAAAAATATTTCCATGTGGTTTTGGTGTGTGACCAAGACTGATTAGTTTAATCACCTTAGAGATTGTTAGCTTTTAATTTGAAATATTTCTGGTTTGCTTTTGAGACATGGTCTTGCTCTGTAGCCTTGACTGGCCTAGAACTCTCTAAATAGGCCAGGCTGGCCTCCAACTCAAGGCAGGCAATGGGAGTGGCTATATTTATACCTGCATACCCCAAGATTGTGTGACTAGCAAAGCTTGTCTTAGGGAAGAGTTGTTGTTGTTAGGTGCCATCAAGTTGTATCCGACTCATAGTGCCCTCTGTAGGGTTTTCAATGGCTGAATGTGTTGGGATTGACTCAGAGTGGATTGCCACATCCTTCTTCCATTTTTGCAGTGTTATCTGTATATCTTCCTGCCTCAGCCTCCTGAGTGCTGGGACAACAGGTGTGTGCCCCCACGCCTGTTTCCTTTTGTTTCTTATCACTGTAACATATGAGCCCAAGTTTTAGAAGCGTTTCAAGGTACCCACATATCTATTATCTCACTAAATTGTTAGAAGCAGCTCATTAACAAGGAACATATTACTTGGACTTCACAGAAAAGGGAAGCCAGGCATGATGTGACAGTGACTTGGTCACATTTTTGTCACATAACTTGACTCTAAAGCTGATTTTATTTTCACTATTCCACACCATCTTCATTTATATCTGTCAAGAAGAGTATGTTCTACAAACCAAACAGGTTAGATACAAACGGATGGAGAGATCTGAAGGACAAATTTGGGCATATTAAGTTCAACTACTTCGTATTTTAATTTCCTCAGGCTACTGTAACAAAGTACCACAAACTGGGGGGCTTAAAACAATGGAAATATATTCTCTCTGTTTGTAGGTCAGACATTTGGAACTCAGTCTCCCAGTGGTCCCTGGTGTTCTTGGCTTGCAGCCACATCACGCTAATCTCTGCCTCTGTCTTCATATACCTTTTTCCCTCTTATCTCTTCTGTTCCTAATCTCTATATGATTTCTCTTAGATGCTGGTCATTGGATTTAGGGCCACCATAGATCTTTGATGGTTTTATCTCACGATTCTCAACTAATCCTGTAAAGTCCCTATTTCCAAGTATAGTCACATTATGAGTTGCCACACACACATGAATTTTGGGGATACTGGCCAGGCATGGTGGCTCACATCTGTAATTCCAGTGACTCAGGAGGCTGAAGCAGCAGGATTGCATGTTCAAGGCCTGAGGCAGTCTGCATAACTTAGCGAAACTCTGTCTCAAGATAAAAAATTAAAAAATGGGCTGGTGCAGCCCAGTGGTAGAGCACTTGCAAAGTATGTGTGAAGCCCTGCATTTAACCCCTAAATACCAAAAAAGACTGAAGAGGGGACACTATTCAACTCACCACACTCTGCAACTAACATTTGGAGACACTGGTCATTCCTCAGCGCGAACACTACTGCTCCATGTCTTGTAAGATTTGCATAGAATGGGAGGAATGGGGAAAGTAGGTGGCTGAGAGGCAGCCTCTATGGAGGCCCTGGAGGACATGGGCAGGTCCTGAGCAGCACTTGTAGGATAACTTCTGAAGAATTTCAAGGGAGAAACAGAAGCTATGGAGACTTTTGCCCTCTAGACAGTCACTCATGCATAGTAGCATAAGAAAGCTTGCCTTTCTATTTGTGCTAGTTGACTCAAAGGGAAGTAATGTCATTTAATTTTTGCCTGGGTTAAATAAGATTTGAGGACATAAAGAAAAAACCACAGGCTCCGACCTGGAGGGTTTGTCCACCTGAAGGGTGAAGTAAGCTTGTCTCCCACCAGAGAAGCTGAAAAGAATTATGTAATACCAACCTACTTGTTAGCTAACAAGGATTTCTAATAAAAATAAATAATGCACAAAGAAAATAGGCAAAACTTGTGACCTGGAAAAAGCCAGGGCCAAAGGACTCAGGACATGGAACTCCTAATTGCGGAGGTGTTTTACACAAAGGATAGAAGAAGGGAAGTGAAATCCCTTGTTCTCTGGAACAGAAGAGGGATTCCCAGGTATGTGTTGGAGGTAGTGGAGGTGGGGAGGGATAATTGCCTTGGTTAATTGGGAACACTGAGTCTGACATGGGACTAAAAGTCCACTGGAACTTAAGAACTCAGTAAGACATAATTTCACCAATTGTCAGACAGGGTTAGGTAACCAGCTGAAACCGTGCTTCCTATAGAGACCCAGCAGCTCATGTGTCATCTTGTAGAGGGTGGGTGTGGATCAGTGTACTGGGTCCAGTGGCCTTTCTCTACTCTGCATTTAATAAGAAGTGTGTACATTCACCATGATTTAAACTCTCAAAACCTCTTGCTTATTCAAGGTAAGATAAAATTTTAGTTTTTTTAATTAATTTTTTTAGATCAACATCTTCATGAGGCCTTAATTAAGAAATCTGATTTTGCTGGGCATGGTGGCATATACCTGTAATCCCAGTGACTCAGGAGGTGAGGGTAGGAGGATTTCAGGTTCAAGCCCAGAGGCACTCTGAGTGATTTAGCGAGACCTTGTCTCAAGGAAGAAAAAAAAAATCAAACAAATGCTGGGAATGCAGCTCAGTGGTACAGCAGTTGCAAAATATGCACAAGGTGGGTTGAGCACACCTAGGGCCACCAAAAAAAAAAAAAGAAAAAAGAAAAAAAGGAAAAATTATTCTATGGAACTGAAATGATCATCTCTTCCTACAGAGATGGCAGCCAGCCTCAGCAGGGCAAAGCCATCCATGAGGTCCTGCTGGCCTGCCCCCAACTCAAAACTGGGGCTAGTTTCCTTAGAGGCTCTCTAACTCTTGTATCTGGAATCTGGGCTCAGGGCTTCCTACTGAGCAGGACACATCTGTGTGGCCTCCCGGTGTGGCCGAGCATGCCTGAGCATGGAGACTGGGTTCCCAGAGCTAGCATCTCCAAAGCCAGAGTGCCAGGAGAACTGGCAGACACAAAGCTGTTTTCACTATTTTCACCTCCTATTGGTCACTCTCTCCAAGCCCACATCAAGCAAGGGGACTGTGAGTCCTAACTGTGCTCTCTATAACGCAGACACTTGAGGCCCACAGAAAAACCAAAACAGGCTTGAGGAGCCAAAGGCAGGAGTGACATGCTATATTTAAGGGCGTTCCTCTCCATTTCCTCTGTGGTGCCACTGCCCATAATTGCTACCCTCTGCATGCTCCGTTGCCTCTCCATGTCCCCCAGTCCTATCTGTGGCTCATCCTCTCAGTGTGTCCTGTCCTGCCCAGTGCTGGTGGAAGGGCTTCCGAAGGCTTTTACATGATATTGTCTAATTGCCAAGAACATTGCTCAATTACATCACAGTTACATGGGATTACAGCATAGTAATGTTGTGCACATGCGCCAGTCTGTGTCCTCTTTTCTCAGTCTGTTTACATTCCAATACTGGTCACCCTGACCAGGCCTAACAGGGACTTGACTGTGCTGGCAAAGCCACTGCAGAAGACAAGTGGAAAGGCCATAGAGGGGAAGGGCATTGGCCACCAGGAGTTGTCTTCTTCCTAGCTGTTCTGTTTGAGGTCTGCCCTGCCATTGCACCCTGGACAAAGCATTCAGGACAGGTAAATCTGAGCCCTGGCACATCTGCAAATTTCTTTGTTGTTGGCTGACTGTTTGGCTGTGTTTCAAACTCCAGGATGGTCAGACCTATTCTCTCAGACTGAGAAGGATCCATTGCTTGTCAGCTTGTTTTGATGCTGAGAGATTTGAGGCATTTTGATTCATACTCTGTGAAGAATCAGTCCTCCCTCTAGAGGCTCCTAGGGTCTTCTCTGTGTCACTGGTGTCTGAAAATTACCCAGTGAGGTGTTCAGGGTGAGTCGGCTGTCTTCCTCTGGATAGCCTGCTGCATCATTTGAAGATGTAAACCCAGTCTTCTTGCAGCCCCTTGAACTTTCCTTCACACAGTTCCCAACACTCTGTAATTACATATGAGGGTTGAGCAGAGCAGCATTTAGGTCCTGGGGGCTCAGTGAGAACACAGGCTTGAATGAAGAACACCAAGTCTTATTTTGGAGCTAACAAGAGCTGGTGAAGATTGGGGGGCAGGACAGTTATGTGATACAAAGTTTCTTGAAATATCAGTAGGGAAAATTTTATGGAGTGTGAATCATAATATTGTTTTTAAAAAGATCTGTGTCTTAGAAAGAGGACACAAAGGGTAAATTGGAGGGGAAATCCCAGACGCAAGGAAAGAGCTGAAGTTTTTACCTGGGCAGGTGAGTGGGATCGTGAGGGATGAGAAGCTCATGGCCATAGAGGTGAACAGGGTGGTCCACCATGAGAGAAACTGCACTTCCAGTTTGACCAGCATCTTCTGCTGAGGGCTGTGCCTTTTCTGCTCCTTCTTTTTCCCACCTAAGCGCCACCCTGTCTACTCCTGTCCACCACGGGCTGCCTGTACTGCTCCACTGAGAAACAGACCTTCTTTGAGGGTTTGGGCACCAGGGAGGGAGCCTGTGAGGAGATGGGAAGAAGGGAGGATGGTGAGGTTAGGGTACCTCTTCCCCTGCTTCCTGCTAGCAAGATCACCTTGGGCAAATAAAAGGTTTTAGGAAGAAAAAAAATAAGAATATAGTTTCTTTAAGAAAATCTTGTTCTTTTATCTTGCTATCTACAAGGCCAGCAACTACAGCATATATCTGTATAACTGTCAGATTTCCACCAATTTGAAGTAACTTGCAGTTAAGGAAATAGACTACATTGGTCATACCTACCATGTAGACCCGCCCACACATCTGTCAGTTTGCCGCACTGTGGGGGCTTGCATGTTGCAATGAGGCTAAGAGCTCTGCCACTGTAACCTCAGATATGAACAAGGTTACCAAGGGTGGACAGGTTTTTAGCTGAGCTTCCAGACTAAGACAGACTAGGGAGTAGAACCTGGTGAGCCACTCCGGAAACAACGAGCCATTGAAAACCTTATGGATAGCAAAGAGACACTGTCAGATATAGTGACGGAAAATGAGCCCCCCGGGTTGGAAGGCACTCAAAAGACTACTGGGGAAGAGTTGCCTCCTCTAAGTAGAGTCTACGGTGATGACAGAAATGGAGTAAAGCCCCAGGGTGCTCAACATGCTGATGTGGCATGACTCAAAATGAGGAGAAACAACTATAAACATCCATTAATAATTAGAACATGGAATGTACGTAGTATGAATCTAGGAAAATTAGAAATCGTTAAAAGAGAAATGAAGCATATAAACATTGACATTCCAGGTATCAGTGAGCTAAAATGGACTGGCATAGGCCATTTTGAGTCAGACAATCATATGGTCTACTATGCTGGGAATGATAAACTAAAGAGAAATGGGGTTGCATTCATCAACAAAAAAGACATTTCAAGATCTGTCATGAAATACAATGTTGTCAGTGATAGAATAATATCCATATGCCTACAAGGAAGGCCAGTTAATATGACTATTATTCAAATTTATGCACCCACCACTAAGGCCACAAATGAAGAAAGGGAAGACTTCTATCATCTTCTGCAATCTGAAATAGATCAAACATGCAATCAAGACATACTGATAA
>VMDO01018497.1:0-42036 GCA_007922755.1 Pedetes capensis
GAGGATGGAGGACGCCAGGAGGATGGAGGATGCCGGGAGGATGGAGGACTCGGGTAGGATGGAGGACGCAGGGAGGATGGAGGATGCTGGGAGGATGCCTGCCGTGGGCTCCACAGGCAGGAAGGCAATGAGGCAGGTTCGCCCCTGGAGCCTCCAGGAAGGAATGCAGCCCTGTGGATACCTCGTTTTCGGCCCCCTAGCCCAGGGCAGGCCTCTCCCCTCCAGAAGTGTAAGTTTTGTATTGTTTTAAGCCACAGTTTGTGGTAACTTGTGACAGGAACAGAAAACTAATAGAGTGGGAGAAAAGAATTGGCTCCTGAAAGGGGAAACTGACAGACGGGGCCTGGGTGGGAAAGCGAGGCAGGCCAGGCATCGCAGACAACTGGGGTTTGCAGCCCAGATCACTCTCACCAAGGGAAGAGAGGCAGCAGCCATGGGAGGAGGGTGGCTTCAGAGGGACAAGATGGACGGCTGCCGTCTGGGAGGGCCAAGGAAGACGGCTTCCAGGAGGCAGTGGCACAGGAGGCGGCCCTGAAGGACGAGGCAAACTTGAAGGATGACGGTGTGGAAGAGTGTGAACAAAGCTGCTGCGGGGAGGGCTGTGTGAGTGAGAGGGCGGAGTGCGCTGGACAGACATGGGGTGCGAGGTGAGTGGCACTAGAGACATGCTGGAAAGACAGGCGGAGAGGGGGAGGCCCAGGCTTGCCATGCTGCGGGATCCGGAGTCTGTGCAGCAGGTGACCGGAGGTCACCACGGAGGACTATGTAGTGTAAGCTGGTAGGCAACATGACCAGACCCCAGTCATAGGAAGCTGAGTGTCAGTGAGAAGTGTGCGCATGTGACAGGGTGGGGTGAGGCTGGAGGCCAGGCTGCTCCAGTCCCCGATAGCAGATCACAGGGTAGACCCCTGATGCTCTACGGGACAGGTAGACACTGGTGATGTGAACTCTCAGCCTGCACCTTTGTCCAGATGATCTGGGGCCCAGGAGGGCACCCCAAGCCTCTCTGATGCCCTGTCGTCTTCCCTGCTAGAGGAGATAATCTCTTGACCAGCTGACTCCTGCAGGGGAGACATTTGTGACCACATTCACTGACATGCCCAGCTCTGGGGAGGGCTATGCGTGCACTCTGGGTGCTCTCTCCTCACCCTGAGTGGACTCCTGGCTGCAGGACCCAGAAAAGTCAGGCCCTAGGAAGGTCCTGTGGTGGGCTCTGGGGCTTTTGTGGGCCACACTGAGGGCACCAGGAGGGCAGGGAAGACAAAGAGGGTAGGACACGGGCAAAAACCAGACATCAACTTCTCGGAGCTGAAACCTCGGGGATCAGGATGAAATTTAGGACACATCATCTTCCTCTTCCTGTTCCTAAGTTCTTTGAGGTTCTAGCTCCCAGTTCACCTGGATTGTTTCAAAATCCTGTCCCCTCCCTACTGTGTCCATTGTCAGCTCCAGCTGAGCACCTCGCAGCAATTCCTGCGGCAAAGAGAGGGACACAATAAGGACCCCGTCCTTCTGGAAGACACAGAGGGAGGTGAGCATCAACATGTGTGTGACAAAACAAATCTCCCAGGATGGCAGGAGAAGGCGATAAAACCAACCAAGTGCAGGGGGCAGAGGTGACTCAATGGTGGAGTGTGCATTTAGCACGTGGAAGACTCTGGGTTTAGTCCCCAGCACGCGCACATACACACACACACACACACACAAATAACTCTGAACCAAAAAACCAACTGAGTGCAGACTGTAGCCATAAGTTTGGAGAAGACAGAGCTTTTATTATCTTCAATCTCTGGTCAAGTTGAGCTCAAATGGACCAAAATAACTCAGAGCTCAAAAAACTATTTTATATTTCTGTATTCTCCAAAGTCCTCTTTAGGGCAATAATTCCTCTCTGCAAAATGGGAGCCTGCAGCCATAGCCCTGTAGCGTTCAATCCCATCAGATCTCAGAAGCTAAGCAGGGTCAGGTCTGGTTAGTACTTGGATGGGAGACTGCCTGGGAACACCAGGTGCTGCAGGCTTGGGAGATGGACCCGGCAACCCGCTCCCCCCAAAAAATCAATCTACCATTGAAAACCCTATGAGCAGCAGAGAAGCACCGACAATGTTTCGCCTGTTGTTCGCAGGGTCGCTATGAGTCGGATACCAACTCAACAGTACCCAACAACAACAATAACAACAACAACAACAACAACAACAAAATGGAAGGTCTATTGTTGTAGGTTCTGGGTACATAACAGCAATAGTTCAAGCTTAAAGAATCCAAGCCCCAAGTGGCAATAGTGAAGGATTCTACAGGGAAAATAATAAACGACACTGGAAACACCAAAAGAAGAGGGAAGGAATACACAGAGTCATTATACCAAAAAGAACTGGTGGATGATCAAACATTTCAAGAAGCTGCATATGATCAGGAATCAGAGCTACTGAAGGAAGAAGTAGAAGTTGCCCTGAAGGAATTGGCCAAACACAAGGCTCCAGGAATTGATGGAATATCAATTGAGATGTTTCAACAAACAGATGCGGCTCAGGAGGTGCTAACTTGTTTATGCCAAGAGATTTGGAAAACAGCTACCTAGCCAACTGACTGGAAGAGATCCATATTCACGCCTATTCCCAAGAAAGGGGATCCAACCGAATGTGGAAATTATAGAACGGTATCATTAAGATCTCATGCAAGTAAAATTTTGCTAAAGATCATTCAAAAGCGACTGCAGCAGTATATTAACAGCAACTGCCAGAAAATCAAGCCAGATTCAGAAGAGGGCATGGAACCAGGGACATCATTGCTGATGTCAGATATTAGCCAAAAGCAGAGAATACCAGAAAGATGTCTGTCTATGTTTTATTGACTATGCAAAAGCATTGGAGTGTGTGGATCACAACAAATTATGGATAACACTATGAAGAATGGGAATACCATAGCCCTTGATTGCACTCATGAGGAATCTGCACAGGGACCAGGAGGCAGTTGTTCAAACAGAACAAGGAAACAATGCTTGGTTTCAAGTCAGGAAAAGTGTGTGTCAGGGGTGTAGCTTTTCACTGTGCTTCTTTAATCTCTATGTTGAGCAAATAATCCAATAAACTGGACTTTATGAAGAAGATTATGGCATCAGAATTGGAGGAAGATTCATTAACAACCCGCATTATGCAGATGATACAACTTTGCTTGCTGAAAGTGAGGAGGACTTGAAACAACTGATCAAGACCACAGAACACAGCCATCAGTATGGATTGTGCCTCAATGTCGACAAAACAAAAATCCTTACAGCTGGGTCAGTAAATAACTTCATGATAGATGGAGAAAAGATTGAGGTTGTCCAAGATTTTGCTTTACTTGGTTCTACAATCAACACCCACAGAAGCAGCAGCCTAGAAATCAAAAGACGCATTTCATGGGAAAAAGCTGTTGCAAAAGACCTCTTTAAAGTACTGAAAAGTAAAGATGCCACACTGAAGACAAAGGTGCACCTGACTCATACCATGGTATTTCCAGTTGCATCATGTGGTTGTGCGAGCTTGTGCGACATTGAATAAGGGAGACAGGAGATGAATTGATACTTTTGAATTATGGTGCTGGAGACAAATAATGAATATACCATGGACTGCCAAAGAATCAACAGATCTGTCCTAGAAGAAGTGCAACCGTAGTGTTCCTTGGAAGCAAGGATGTCTAGACTGCCTCTTATGTATTTGGAACATGTTGTCAGGAGGGACCAATCCCTGGAGAAGGACATCATGTTTGGGAGGGTGGCAGGTCAACAAAAAAAAGGAAGACCCTCAGCTAGATGGATTGACACAGGGGGTGCAATAATGGGCTTAAAACATAAAAAAGATCATGTATATGGCTCAGTGTCGGGGAGTGTTTTGTTCTGTTGTACACAGGGTCACTATGAGTTGGGCCTGACTGAACAGCACCTAACAACAACAATAGCAACAGAATAATGACACCAAGTTCCTGCTGGCCTGAATATTTGGGGGCTTGAGAGTATAGGCAGACAATACATAAATAAACATATAATAAATATGTCTGGGGGAATCAGGGCAATGGAAAAAACATTAGGCAGGATAAGGGGGAGAGAACACAGGCGCTGAGCTGGTAATGCGGGAGGTGGGGTGCTGTGTTGTACAGAGTAGTCAGGGAAGACCTCTGATTGGTAACATCTGAACACTGATGTAAGGTACAGAACGCCCCAGGCTGGGGACACTGCAGCAGAGGCAGCCTGGTGAGCCTGCAGGAGGGGAGCAAGAGAGAACACGGGGCTGGAATGCAGAGCTACTTCTTAAGTTTCTTATAAACTTTTAAAGGGACCGTTTATAGGGCAGTATGGAAATATTTCCTCTCCTATCCATGTGTCTCTCGTTTGTCTTTAAAATGAACAGGAAAACCAGCACTCCCGTCTTTTCCGAAAGCCGCCTGTTCGTTAAGGAGCAGGCCTGCACAGACGGGTTACAACTCCCTTTGGTAGAGCGCCCTCCAGTGCCTCAGGCCCGAACTGCATTCAGCACGGGAGTTTAGGGGTTGTTCATGTTTTTATTTTTGTTTGGACTACGATTCCTGGCAACAATTTTTAATCGCTTGTTTTGTTTTGTCCGTAGGAAAAGTTTCTGTAAATCAAATGTCTGATGTCTTCCTTTGACTAATAATAGCATGCTCAATACACTGAAATCTAGAAGGATCTTTCTCCTTTCTCAAATAAACAGAAGAGATGCACATACGCACTTTAAAGCGACTCAGCAATCCCAAAGCCTTTTACAAGACGTACCCTTTCCCAGGGAACAAGTTTCAGGGTTAATCTCTCCAAACTACAACCAGATTACCCAAAACAAAGCCTTGAGTTCTATGAATACATACATCTTGTCATGATTTGCAAATCCAACTGTAACACACTTTGCGGGAAACCAGTGCATGCTTAATTGTGACATTTTTAATCTGTACACGTTTATGACATCTGCCCTCCCACCTTATATTTAGTTTAGTTTCTTTCTTTCTTCCTTTCTTTTTTTCCTTTTTCTTTCTTTCTTCTTCTTCTTCTTCTTCTTCTTTTTTTTTTTTTGTTTTGGACCTGGGGGCAGAACCCAGGGCCTTACACATACTTTGCAAGTGCTCTACCACTAGGGTGCTCTACCACCCTCAGCTCATTTTTTTTATTTTGAGATAGGGTCTTGCTAAATTATGCAGGCTGCCTCTAGTTTCAAACTCATGATCCTCCTGCCTTTGCCTCCCAAATCGCTGGGATTTCAGGTGTGAGACATCATGTCAGGCCACCACATTTAGTTTCTTAAAATGACAGGAAAACATCACAAGTTTAATGAGGTTAATAAGTTAAGTTTTTCAGTTGCTATTTGCAGCACCCAATATTCCTCTGAGTTACCAGTCAGATCTGGCAGTGGCCCATAATGAATTTCTATCCTCCAGACTTAGAAACATCAGGTTCTGTGAGCACTGTGTTGCAGTGGCACTTGTCCGAAATTGGTACCTCCCCAGAGTTGGGGAACTTTAAGTGTACCCGTGAAAAATGCTTCCCTTTAAGGGGAAGAAAATTACTCCTCAAAATTCAGCCAACTGGCTATGAGATCTTTCCTTCAGTCTTCTATCCCACCTCTTCACCATTTTTTTTTTTTTTTTTTTTTTTTGCTGTAGAGCAAGAGAGACTAGAACCTAACCTGAGTTACAAGAAACAAGACAGTGATGGCTATAAAGGGAGTGACATTCCAAGGTACTCCTTTACCTCCCACATCCAATGTATGTACTCCACAGGAAAACAACAAAACCCAGTAAGTCCACAAAATACATCAGCTGGAATTACAAAGTCCATCCAGCCAAGAGTCCTGGAAGGCAGGACGGAGAGGCAGGAGGGTAAATGGCAAAGGAAGAAAAACAATGTATTCAATCAGTCCAGGCACAGGGGCTGGCAAATGCTAAACAACAGCTTCAGGAAAATCTACAGTCTTTTCAGACTCAGGGTGGTAGCAAAAATCCACACACTGGTGTCAGGAAGATTCTGCCTTATGGGCACTGGAGGCAAAAATTCCAGTTCCCCAAAGGGAAAGGGCTGCAGCTGTGGCACTGTGGCTTCCGATCCTGTCAAGATCTCGGAAACTAAGCAGGGTCAGTCCTGGTTAGTACCTGGATGGGAGACCACCTGGGAACACCAGATACTGCAGGCTTGGAAGGAGGACCTAGTAACCCACTCCCAAAAATCAATCTGTCATTGAAAACCCTATAACAGCAGAGAAGCACTGACAGCAGTGTTTTGCCTGTTGTACACAGGGTCGCTATGAGTCGAACACCGACTCGACAGCACCTAACAACAACAACAAAGGGAAAAGAACATGCAGAAGGTCTTTGGCAGAGTGGTCCTGCCTTCTCCCCTGCAGGGAAGAACAGAGGAGGGAGCAGCTGCCGCCTCCATCCAATCCCACCCCTTGGATGGGCCCCCTTTGGGTGGCCGGCACTCAGTGGCCTGTGGCAGCCTTCAGTGTGGCAGGAGGTGGAGGCGAGGAAGGGAGCTCCTCTGCGGAGGCTGAGCGGCTCGGGGCAGCCTGCAGGGAGACTGTTTCGTGGGAGGGTCTGTCGCTCAGGACCACCAAGAAGAGGCGCACCTGGCAGAGGGACGCTTTTCCAGGGTCTTTGCTTCTTGGGCACTGAGGATGAATAAAGGAAAGAGGAGAGAGAAGCGGAGGCCACTGGTCATAGGCGAGGACTGCATTGCTGTGGGGAAAGCCGAGGACAAATCAAATCCGATTCCTTCCTACGTCTGGCAATCGCTGGCGCATTTCAACTCCTTTACTCAATCAACGAGAGTGAGGGCAGTGCAGTGAGACAAAAGGGACATACGCAGCTGACTAACCAGGCGACCAACCAGAAGGATGGGGGAGGGGCTCACAAGCGTCCCCTGCGTGAGGAGAAGAACCTGGAGCAAAAGGTGGAAGAGCACGTCAGCGACACTGGGGAAAGGAGGAGGTGTCCTGCCTGATAGCTCAGCTGTCAGGCCAGCCATATCCTGAAACCACACAGCAATCTCAACTTTGCTAAGTGCAAAAGTGGGGTGCAAAACAGTGCTTCAGATTGACAGGAGGAGGAAGCCCGGCCACCACCACATCTCCACGGAGTGTCGGATCAACAAGAAATCGCGCTGTGACTGCATGAAGCGCAGGAGTAAACACGCGACAAAACAAGAGGAGCCTGAGCCAGAACACACCACCATTCCACGCACAGCACTGGCAAACGCTACTGACAATGTGTGGCTCATCTCACTTCCACTCTATTCTCTGGGCTCAGCTCGGCCCAGACACTCTTTGCCCTTCATCCATGCTGCTCCTCCACCTTTTGATGAATGCGAGCATCTTCCTTTGAAATGGCCCAAATACCCAAGAGCAGGTCTTTGATTCCCCTGCCAAGGTCCTGGAGAAAGGTTTTGACAATGTCCGCCATCTTGTCACCACTCAGATGTCAACTACACACAGGAGAGAAAAGAGTCACGAGATCTCTCTTCGTGAAGGACCTTCTCTCTCAGGAGGTGGACACTCAGAATTTCAAACCAGCAAGACTGGTTGTTGTTGTTGTTAGGTGCCGTCGAGTCAGTATCCGACTCATAGCAACCCTCTGTACAACAGGGGAAACACTATTGTCAGTGCTTCTCTGCTGTTCATAGGGTTTTCAATGGCAGATTGATTTTTGGGAGGGGGTTGCCAGGTCCTTCTCCCAAGCCTACAGCTTCTGGTGTTCCCACGCGGTCTCCCATCCAGGTACTAACCAGGCCCGACCCTGCTTAGCTTCCGAGATCTGACGGGATCGGATGCCACAGGGCTATGGCTGCAGGCAGCAAGACTGGGGAAGGGAACAAAGCCTCCAGAGTGGAAAAAGAAGAGCAGAAGGCCAGGCTGGGTGCGGTAGTGCATGCCTGTAATCCCAGCGCTCCAGGGCGGAGGCAGTAGGATCCTGTTTTCTTGTTTGTTTATTCTAAACTTTTGCATTAGGCCAAAAAATTATACCTTCCTTCTCACAGAGAAGGCTGTGAAATTAATAAGACAAGTCAAGGGTAAGCGCTTTTACACAAGCCTGCACTACTTCCAACCCAAAGAGGTACAAAGTAATATGTGTGCAATGAGGTTTTAATGACCATATAAACCTTAAAAAGGTCCACAGAGAGGCACTTATTGGGGAAAGAAAGGCTGGTTTTTAGTAATGTAGATCCGTGAGTTAAACAGTGAATACAAAAACACAGTCTTCCACACAACTGTGACCCTTACTTTCCTGGTAGGGGGTGGTGGCAGGCAAGACAATAAAGTAAAAAGTGTTGTCTTTTAAATTTTCCAGGATTTGGGGGTTCTGAAAATTACTATTTGAAAAGTGTCCTGCAAGGGCTTGCAGGTTAGTACTCACACTTCCTTCTCAGCCAGAACACGGTGAGGGGAAATAGTCACAGTGGACTGGCCCGTGCCAAGTTTTCCATGAAAACAGGACACTTTCTCAGTGATGTGGACTTTCATTTCTTTATTCCTAACGTGGCACCTCTGCCGATCTCAAAGCCTAGCTAAGAGAAGGGTATTACATGTGGGGTAGCTCAGAAAAAAACCTGCCAAAGAGGTGAACGTTTGCAGCCATTTACAGGAATGTCCCTAGACGGGGTCAGAGTGCCAGCCGAGGTGTGTGTGGAGGGGTGCTGCCAGTGGCTGACAGGCAGGGGATAGGGTTCATCCTAGACCTGGCACTGCTAGCTGTACAACCTACGGTTTATGCTTCCTTGACTGCGCACAGACCTGCTACTGTCCAAGGAAAAGGGACAGATGAGCCTGCAAAAGGAATTCCACAGGCCAGCCATGCATCAGCATACCCCTTGTGGAAGGTGATTTGACAATGGACATCAAAAGGCAGCAAATGTAGCTGGGTGCGGTGGCGCACACCTATAATCCAAGCAGCTCAGGAGGTGGAGGCGGGAGGATCGCAAGTTTGAGACCAGAGGCAGTCTGCATAACTTAGCGAGACCCTGTCTCCAAAATTAAAAAAAAAAAAAAAAAAGAGCTGGGGGCACAGCTCAGTGGTCCAGCACTTGCAAAGCATGCAGGCGCAAGACTCTGGGTTCAACCCCCAGTACCACAAAAAAAAAAAAAAGGCAGCAAATGTCATATTCTCAGCCAGGCATGGGGGAGCAGGGCTGTGTTCCTAACACTTGGGAGGTGGACATAGGAGGATCATGAGTTTGAAGCCAGCCTGGGCTACATGGCTACACTTTGTCTCAACAAGCAAACAAACAAAACAAAAAGCAAACAGACCAAAAAAAAAAAAAAAAAAAACAATAAGGGCTGGGGATACAGCTCAGCAGTAGAGTGCTTGCATAGCATGTGCAAGGCCCTGAGCTTGATCCCCCGCACCATATACACGATATGTCATATTCTTTTACCCAGCAAGTTTACATAAACACAGTTACCTCCGTGGATATAAGTAAGGGCATCCACAGGGACTGAGGGATAGGGACATTTACCTCTGCATTTCTCAAGAAAGAAAACTTGGAAATAGGGTAAGTGAACAATTGTGGTTACACACCTACAAACACACACGTGCTAGAGTCCTGTGGGGGAACAGAGAGCATTGCCAATGCTCCTGTATTACTGGTTGCAACATAAAATGGGAACAAAATCAAAGCAGCTAAATTAAAAGGTGCTCCAAACCTCCTTTATAATAGGCAGAAAAAAAGGGAGGAAGAAAGGAAGGAATGAATCTCAATTCTGGAACTCATTTATTATCTGAATCATTCAAGTGAATTATTTAATTGTTCTAGTCCATTTTGTGTTGCTACAACAGAATGGGGCTGGGATTTAGCTCAGCCCATTGAGCTATCAGTTGGTAGAGTGCTGCTCTGCAGTCTCCGAGGTCCCGAGTTCCAGTCCCAGTACTGCAAAAATGGGAGAAGGACATGGCAATCCACTCCTGAGGCAATCCTGAAACAATCAGCCATTGAAAACCCTATGAGGATCGCTATGAGTCGGACAGGACTAGACGGCACCTAACAACAACAACAACAATTTGTGCCTGCAGCCATGGCCCCATGGCATCTGATCCCATCAGATCTTGGAAGCTAAACAGGGTCAGGCCTGGTTAGTACTTGGATAGGAGACTGCCTGGGAACACCAGGTACTGTAGGTTTGGGAGACGGACCTGGCAACCCACTCCCAAAAATCAATCTGCCATTGAAAACCCTATGAATGGCAGAGGAGCACTGACAATAGTGTTTCACCTGTTGTACATAGGGTCACTATGAGTCAGATACCACTCGACAGCACCTAACAACAACACCAACAACAACATAACAGAATACCACAGACTGGTGAGTTTATAAGAAAAGATACTTATTTCTCACAGTTCTGTAGGCTGGGAAGTCGGAGATCAAGGTGCTGGCCATCGGGTGAGGGCCTTCTTACTCTATCAACCCATGGCGAGGGCGACAGCAAGAGGACCCAAGTCACCTTTATAACAAAGCCACTCTCCAGAAGATGAACCCACTCCCACGATTACAGCAATAATCCATTCATGGGGGAGAGCCCTCATGACCTCATTACCTCTTCAAGTCCCACCTCTCAACACTGTTACTTTGAGGATTAAATTTCCAACATATGGGCTTTGGAGGACACAGTCAAACCATGGCAACAAGCTATAAAACAGTCAAGTAACAAGGCGAAATAAATGGAACCTGTTTGAATTACAATGGACTTAAATTCATACCCAAGTGACCCATATGAAAACACAAACACTGTTTCCTCAATATTTTCTTTACTGCCTAATAAAACTCTAAACTTAGCCCACTGAGATCATGAGCAACGTGTGGAGAAATACAGGAGTGGTGTGTGACAACAGAACACAGCCACGGCTGTCCCGAGGGGCAGGAGAGCGTATTGTTTCTGCAATGGCCAACCGGCCTCATCTTAAAAAGTCTGTCTTGCCTCGCCACCGCCCCTCCCCAGGAGCCCAGCTCTCCTCTCGGGCTTCTTAGAAACTTCATTCCTATTTTCAGCCAGGGCACCCGTGGGCTTCCCTACAGGGAGTCATGCACGAAACAGCAGCTCCTACAGAGAAGTCACCACAACATTTAGTTAAGGAAACTGTGCCCAAAAGCTATTTTCAGAAATGACATCCATCAGACCTTGGCTGGCCAAAGCCACCACGGAAGAAAATAGCCTTTCAGGAAACGAGTGGCGCTGCCCGGGGTCAGCCCTCTCCACAGACGCTACCTCGCTGACATTTGTCATGTCTGCAGTCAGGCTCAACCACAATGAAGCCCACGTGGGCACCGTCTAAGCAGGAACCGTAACTCCCAAGGGCGCTCTAGCTGCAGACTCCTGGTGGTTGCCGCTCCCCCCACGGAGAATTTCAGGAAGGACGAGGTGCTAACGCTACTCCCAAACACCTGCAGAATGGGGTGCTCAGGAGGGCCCCTGGGAGGACAGTCTTCATAGCGGTCACGGTTCAGAGTCTGGAAGGAAGCAAGGTTAAGGAGATTGTCCCCAGCTCCCCTCAGGTCCACAGGCCATGGGACAGCCTGAGAGGCCCCTCTTGCAAGAGTTCACCACCAGGTCCCAGCCTCTCCTGTAGGAACCTCCGGGACCACCTGGTGGGATCCAGGCATAAGGCAACCATGCTCTAGTCCTCAGCGCAACCCCAAAACAGGGTAATGACACTGCTCCAAAACAGGGCTAGAAGCCCCACATGGCCACAAGGGAGCCACAAGTCCTGGTGACACCACTGTGTAGATGTGGCACAGCGTGCACTAGCAGCCAGCCCCCGCAGGAACCCCCGCGCAGGAGGCCCCCTCCACCATCTCCATCCTCCAGCCCAGGCCCAGCCACAGCTACCGCAGGCAGCTCTGGCCCCTCGGTCTGGCTGTTGCCCACCAGCTGTTGTTCTAGTGAATTTCCCACCAACTCCTCTGTGCAGCCCAAGGTGCGTCCCCTGGCCCCAGGACTCCAGCATGCTGCCTCCAGTCTCCTTCCTCTTTCCTTTCAGCTCTTCCTTCAGCAGTGGCCTTCTTTCTCCAGGAAAGCATTCCGAATATTCCCCCTCCATTCCAGAATGAGGGCTGGGATTTAGCTCAGTTGCTACAGCGCCGCTCTGCAGTCTCTGAGGTCCCGAGTTCGATTCCCAGCACCACAAAAATGGGAGAAGGACATGGCAACCCACTCCCAAGGCAATCCCGAAACAGTCAGCCATTGAAAACCCTATGAGGGTCGCTATGAGTCGGACACAACTCAACGGCACCTAACAACAACAGCAACAACATTCCAGAATGGAGACCACTTCAAAAGACTCTGGCTCCAATTGTTTTGTTTTGTACTAGGGTAAGGGTGAACCCTACCTTGTGCATGCTAGGCAACTGCTCCACCCCTGAGCTATAGCCACAGTCCCTTTTCTATTATTTACTTTGAGACAAGGTCTCCCTAAGTCACCCAGGCTGCTTCTGGCTTTGGATTTGTGATCCTCCTGCCTCTGCCTCCTGAGGCACAGGAATTACTGGCATGGGCCACTGCAGCTGGCTTAGCTCCAGCTCTTGAACCTGAGGTCTACCTCTGAAGATCAGCTGTCTTTTCATTCTTTCCTGTCTCCTGCCAAATATTCTCCCTGCCAGCCCTGACCTCACTCCTTACTGTTTATAATAAGCATCTTTCCTTGTCCCTCAGCCATCACTTCCCCATCCCTAGAATACCCACCCTGGTGTGCCCAGAACGGAGGGCTTACCTGGCATATGGGATGTCCATGCTAAAACGGGGACAGCCCCAGGCCAACTGAACTGGTAGATTCCCCAAGTTACTTTTGCCCTACAGCCCAAAACATCATTTTTGCTTACAGCACCCCCTTTTAGCCTCTCAAAGTGCATTTGGGCAACTGGAGTCAACTTCTAATGATGCCAATAAACACTTAAAAATATCAAACATATCACACTATGGGAGAAGGATGTGGCAATCCACTCCCAAGGCAATCCTGAAACAGCCATTGAAAACCCTATGAGGGTCGCTATGAGTCGGACACAACTCAATGGCACCTAACCACAACAACAACAGCATATCACACTGGCCTTTTAATATCAGTTCGAGTGATGAAGGATAGATAGTCATTCTTACTCTGAGTCAGTTCCTTCCAAAATGGTCACTTTTCACTTCACAGTTTTACCCCTGTTTCCCAGGCAGCCAGGTTTCTCCCCTTTCTTCCTCGCTGCCTTCGTCCTTCTCCTCTCTCACTTTCCCTTGGGATCCCCCATTCCCTTCTTCCTCGATGGCCTCACAGTAGTAAGACAGGGACAGTGGTGGCTGCCATGGTACCCTTGGAAGGCTTCAGGGATGACACCAACTCTCCAAAGAGGCCCAGAGGGACCTCTGACAGGTGACCCCATGGGGCACCCTTGGGCCATTTCCCACAGCCCTGCTGGCTGCTCACATTCTATCTGTATGTGCTGTGCATCTCCCTAAACCGTCCTCACCTGGCTTCCTCTTTGCCAGGTTCCTCTCTACCCTAGCGCTACAAAATACAGCAAGGGAGACCTACCTTCCCAGCTCACTCCTCTGAACATTAGGTAGTCACTGAGCCTTTTTCCTTTAGAGGTTTTTTGTTTTGTCCTGTTTTTGTTTTTGTTTTTTTGTTTTTTTGTTCGGAGATGGAACCCCGCACCTGTGCATGCCAGGCAAGGGCTCTACCACGGAGCCATACCCCCAGCCCCTCCTTTAGAATTTTAACATTAATTGCTTTTGTTCTTTTTAGGTGCCATCAAGTCAGGTCCGACTTATAGCAATATAGCAACCTTATGTACAACAGAACGAAACACTATCCGACACTGTGTCAGGCCCAGTATTATGTCAGTGCTTGGCTATTCATAGGGTTTTCAACAGCTTGTTTTTTTCAGGAGTGGGCTGCCAGGTCCTTTCTCCTAGTCTACAGTACCCTCTATTCCCAGGCGCTCTTAACCAGGATCAACCTGGCTTAGCTTCCAAGATCAAACAGGATTGGATGCCAGGGTGGTATGGCTGTAGACATATTAATTACTTTGAAAGACAAAGTATCAAGATAAGAAGCGAAAAGAGATTATAAAATATCAGGAATGTCACAAAATTTGCTAGAGGCAGCTAAAACCAACCCTTAGAGGGAGGTTCATTGTTAAATGCTTATATTTAGAAAGCACAAAGAGGCTGGGATATAGTTTAGTGATAAAGCACTTGCCTAACATTCCTGAGGACCTGGGTTCAATCCAAAGTAGTAAAAAACAACAATAACAACAACAAAAGGAAAATTAAACTCAAGGTAAGTTGAAGGTAGGACAGAAATCACTAAAATAGAAAACAGAAAAAGTGAGATAATTTAAAAAGCCAAAAGACAGTTCTTTACAAAGAGCAACAAAACTGATGAAATTCTAGCCAGACCACTTAAATAAAAAGAGAATTACAAATATCAAACATAAAGCCAGGTGTCAGGGCACATGCCTATAATCCCAGCAACTCAGGAGGCTAAGGCAGGAGGATTGCAAGTTTGAGGCCAGAGTTAGCCTGTGCAACTCTCCAAATAAAAAAGAGGCCAGGGTTGCAGCTCACTGGTAGAGCACTTACCTGGCATGTTCAGCTTCCCAAAACTAAAAAACAAAACGAAACAACCAAATAATCAGAGATGAGAAATAGTACATCACTAGTGACAATCTGCTTGCAGCTGTAGCCCTGTGGCATCTGATCCTATCAGATCTCTGAAGCTAAGCAGGGTCGTGTCTGGTTAGTCCTTGGATGGGAGACCGACAGGGAACACCAGGTGCTGTAGGCTTGGAAGAAGGACCCAGCAACCTACTCCCAAAAAATCAATTCACCATTGAAAATCCTATGAACAGCACAGAAGCACTGACAATAGTATTTCGCCTGTTGTATGTAGGGTCGCTATGAGTCAGATACCGACTCGATGGCACCAAACAACAACAACAAGTGACAATCCAAACATCAAAGAGATGATAGAGCTAGAGATGAGAATAAGGATTGATTGCAAATGAGTTTAAGAGAATTTGGGAGAATTATGGAAATCGGGGGTATTTAAAACTGGATTATGCCGGTGGCTGTGCAACCGTACAAATTCAGTAGAAATTCTTTAATTGTATACTTAGGGAGCCTACAGCAGTACCACTGTGGTGTCTGATCCCGTCAGATCTGGGAAACAAAGCAGGGTTGGGCCTGGTTAGTACTTAGATGGGAGACCACCTGGGAACACCAGGTGCTGTAGGCTTGGGAGAAGGACCTGGCAGCCTACTACCAAAAAACAAATAGCCATTGAAAACCCTCTGAATAGCAGAGAAGCATGACGATAGTGTTTCATCTGTTATACCTAGGGTTGCTATGAGTCGGACACCAACTGGATAGCACCTAGCATACTTAAGGAGGGTGAATTTTATAGTGTGTAAATTACATACTGATAAAGTCATAAGCAAAAGGATATGGAATTATCCTAAGTAACTCTATGCCTACAAATTTGGTAAGTCAGGCAAAATTAACATATTCCTTGAAAGATATAAAGGACCAAAGCTCATTCAAGAAGAACTAGATAACTTTAATAGACTTATATCTACTAAAAAAATTAAATTTGTAGGCTGGGCACCATGGCACAAGCCTGTAACCCCAGCTGCTCAGGAGGCCAAGGCCAGCGGCAGCCTGCATAACTTAACAAGATCTTATCTCAAAAAAAAAAAAAATGGGAGTGCAGTTCAGTGGTAGAGCACTTGCCTACAATGCATGAGCCTCTGAGTTCAACCCTCCAGTAGAGTAACAGAAAAACAAGGAAACAAATTGAATTTGTTTGCCTGGGTGTGGTTGTATAAATACTTTAATCCCTTCATCAGGAGGCTGCAGCAAGAGGATTCTGAGATCAAGGCCAGCCTGGCCTACATAGTGAGACACTGTATCCCAAAACAACAACAATACAAAACAACAAAGCCAAAAAGAAAGAGAAAAAAAGAAAGAAAGAGAGAAAAAGAGGAAGAAAGAAAGAAAGAAAAAGAAAGAAAGAAAAAAAAGGAAGAAAGAAAGAGAAAAAGAGGAAGAAAGAAAAAGAAAGAAAGGAAGGAAGGAAGGAAGGGAGAGAGGGAGGGAGGGAGGGAGGGGTAAAGAAAGCCAGCCAGCCAGGCAGAGTGAAGCATGCCTCTAATCCCAGTGATTTAGGAGGCTGAGGCTCCTTCAAAGCCCCACACCAGAGAGTGACACTATGTGACTTGTCAGGTGGTTCCCTGGAAGCCCCACTTGCGAGGCTTTATTGGACCTAAGTCAGGGCTCACAAAGTAGAAGCAGCACTTTCCCTGAGGTCATTTGTTGAAATGATCACAAGTAATTATTTAACATCATAGCTGCCTGAAATGGAGGGTAACAGCTGGGGCCAATGATAGGCAAACCAAAAAGCTTAAAAGGAAAGCTAGAGAATTAGAATTAGATGTCCACTGGAAGCTTTGAAAAGCTCTGGCATATTCCTGGGAATCTAGAAGGCCAAGCACAGGTGCAGAGCTGTGTGCATGCCCAAGGATGTATACATGTTCAAGAAAAACTCGAGAAGACCTTAAACTCTCCCATCTAACTAAACTTCAGTCCCTGCACAAGCAGAAAGAGAAAGCAAAGGCAGAGTTGTAAACTGCGGGATGCATGTGTAAGACATTTCCCCAAGACTAAGAGATTTATCGATTCCAAGCCTTTGAGGAACTCTCTGTGACAACTAAGCTAAGCAAGCAGAGATGTCAGTGGTCATACACGAGGAAGAACGCAAGGCAGAATTAGTGCACTAAATGCACCAAGTAAACAAAGGACAACAAAAATAAACCCAGGGGGAAAAGGGGAATGTGATTTCCAGAATTGTCACTGTGTGGCTTAAAATGTCTTTTTCAGTACAAATTTATAAGATATGCAAAGAAACAAGAAAGAATGGCCTAAATACAGAGGGAAAATAGCAGTCAGTAAATCTGGCCCTGAGGAAGTCCACATGATGGAATTACTATTTAAGTGAATTAAAGTATGTTAAAAAAAGAAAGAAAGAAAGAAAGAAGAGAAGAGAAGGAAAAGAAAAGAAAAGAAAAGAAATCATGTATAAAGAACTAAAAGGAAAGTATAAGAATGGTATCTCAGTAAATATGTTATTATTAGGTGCCATTGAGTTCCAACTCATAGTGACCCTATGTACAACAGAGCAAAACACTCCCTGACACTGTTCCATGACAGGCACTATTACAGTGCTTCTCTGCTATTCACAGGGTGTACTGTGGCTGATTGTTTGGGGATTGTTTCAGGAGTGGGCTGTCAGGTCCTTCTCCCATTTTTGTAGTGCTGGGGATCGAACCCAGGGTCTCCAAGCACACAGAGCAGCACTCTACCAAGTGAGGTAAACCACAGCCCCTCTCAGTAATCACAGTACAATAAAGAGATGGAAATTATAGGAAAAAAAATAGAAATTCTGAATTGGAAAGTATAAAAACTGAAATGAAAACAATCTGAGCTAGTTGAGAGATGAGTCAGCAAGATAAGTCAAGTGAGATTAGACAGCTTGAGGAACAGAAAGAAAGATGACACTCAAAGACCTGTGAGACCCCATTACAATTACTAATACTAGTAACTTCTACTATTAGTCTACTAATAGTAAACTACTATTACTATTACTAGTAACTTCTACCACTACTCTGACAAAATACTTGACAGGAACAACTTAAGGGAGGAAAGATTTATTTTGGCTTATGGCTGTGGAGGGTTGAGTCCATGTTCACTTGGTTTCATGTGCTTGGGCAAGACATCATTGTGGCAGGAGCATGTGGTAGAGGACAGCTGTTCACATTGCAGCAGACATGAAGCAGAGAAAGCAATACAGAAACTGGAGGCCAGGTATAACCTTCAAAGGCCTACCATTAGTGACCTACTTCCTCCAGCTAGGCCCTACTGCCTTAAGTTTCTACAGTCTCCCAAAATAGCACCACCAGGGGCAATCAAGCATTCAAACATAAGAGCTTATGGGGGATATTTTACATTGGATCCACAAAAAGCACTATCAGAAAGAAAAATGAATGAATAAACAAAAATGAACAAAAATTCTCAAAGACATATGAGACAGTAACACCATCAATCTGTGTGTATCAAATTATACATGATGGGAGTCTTAGCAAGAGAGAAGACAAATAAGGGAGCAAAAAGACTTCTTGAGTAAATTATATCCAAAAAAGTCCCTACATTAGATGTATACACATCCATGAAACTCAACAAACTCCAAGGAGAATAAACTCAGAGATCCACGTTTGTCATAATAAAACTCTGTCAAAAGACAATGACAAATTCTTGAAAGGAGAAATAGAAAAATGATTCATCACTTACACAGAACCCTAATAAGATTAAGAGCTGACTTCCCATCAGAAATAATGGAGGCAAGAAGACAGTGGAGCAATATAATCAAAGTGTTCAAAGAAAAATACTACCAACCAAGAATCTTATATCCAGCAAAACTATCTTTCAAAAATGAAGGCAAAATAAAGACACTCCCAAGTAAACAAAAACGGAGAGACTTTATTGGTAGTAGATCCACCTTATAAGAAATACTAAAAGAGATCCCAACACTCACGAGGCTGAGGCAGGAGGATTGCAAATTCTAGGCCAGACAGGGCTGCATCACAAGTCAAGGCCAATTTGGGTGACACAGTGGAAGGGGAGAGGAAGGGAAAGGAGAGGAAGGCGAGAGGACAGGAGGAAAAGGAGACAGAGGGAAAGACTAAAGAAGTTCTCCAGGCTGAAAGCAAGCTACCCCAGACAGGAACTCAAATTCACACACACACACACACACACACACACACACACGCTCACGCAGTGGTAAAAGTAATTATAGCTGGACATGTGGTGCATGCCTGTAATCCCAGTCACAAGGGAGGCTGAGGCAGGAGGATGACATATTCAAGGCCAGTTTGAGCAAATTAGTGAGACTCATTCTGAAAATACAGAAAAAGAGATGGGGGTATATGCTTGGTGGTAAAGTGCTTGCCTAGCAGGTATGAAATCCTGGGTTCAATCCCCAGTATCTCTCTCTCACACACACACACATACAAACACACAAAGAATATCATAAAATTGTATAAGAAGACCTACATACAGAAATGTAGCATATATGCTAACAACAACACAAAAGAGGTAGATAGGAGCAAAGATGTACTGGAGTAAAGAAATGGCACCAGACGGAAACACAAATCCATACAAACAGACAAGGGGAACCAGAAATGGTAAATAACGTGAATATGACAAACACTACAAAATATGCATGTGTGTATTTGTGCCTCTTTTCTTCTCCAAGCTTCTTTAAAATACATAATATTAAATTAATAATTACCATAATGTATTACTGGATTTGTAACATATACAGATCTGCTATACAGAATAATATTACAAAAAAGGACAAAAATGGGCCTGGGAATGTAACTTAGTGGTAGAATGCTTGCCTAGCATGCATAAGGCCCTGGGTTCAATTCCCAGGACCAAATAAGTAAGTAAGTAAATAAGCAAATAAGTAAATAAATACTTCCTGTCTGACATATCACTGATACATTGTATGATTTAATTTTAAAAAGGAGGAAAATGGAGCCAGGCATGCTGGTGCACACTGAAACCCAGCAACTCGGGAGGTAGAGTTAGGAGGATCACAAGTTCGAGGTCAGAGGAACAGAAAGCAAATTAGAGGTTACCAAACACTGGAGGAAGGGAGAGATATTGCTTAATGGGTACAGAGTTTCTATTTGAGGATGATGAGAAAAATTGTAAATAAATAAGCATGATGGTTTCACAACATTGTGAATGTGATAATGCCATTTAAAATGGTTAAAATGGAAAATGTTACATATATATCCACAACTTTTTAAAAAAGTTGTATATAAGCCCTAGACCAGTTACTAAAATGAAGCCTCAAAGTAAAAATAATTAAATAACTTCAAAATATTATATTATAAAAAATCACTTAATACAAAAGAAAGCAGCAAAGAACGAATAGAGAAACAATAATGAGTAAGACATATAGAAACTAACATTTAAAAAAAACATGATAAGAAAGAAAAACAACATGGCTGGGCGTAGTGGCACACAACTGTATTCCCAGTATTTGGGAGGCTAAGGCTGGAGGATTGCCATGACTTCGAGACCAGCCTAGGCTACAAAACAAGTTCTAGGTCAGCCAGGGCTACATAGAAAGACCGTCTCTAAAAGAACTAAAAAATAAATAAAGACAGAAAGAAAGAAGTAAAACTATAAATATTTGTCATGAACATACATGTAAAAACCTCAATAAAATACAGAGGGTGCCAAAATAAAATGTCTACACATCTTGGGATGAAAACTTTCCATTTTGCTGTTTTAAGAATGCCTCATATGCTTGTTCTGATGTGACAGTAGAAACATAATCCAACACATCATGCTACACATTGTCACTATAATTCAACTTCAAAAAGTAATACATAGATAACATCTCTTAAAATATGTATACATATCACATTAAGGTGTACATTAAAAATGTCCAATAAAAATATGTATACATTTTTTGGCACTCCTGGTATTATCAAATTTAATCCAACAATGTGTAAAACTAATTATATGCAACATCTAAGTGGGATTTATTCTAGGTATGTAAAGTTGTTTCAACACTTGAAACATCAGTTAACAGAATAGCCACATCAACTGACTGCAGATGAAAAATCACATGGTCATAGCAATTGATGCAGAAAAAGCATTTGACAAAACAGCCATTCATGACAAAAACAAAACAAAACAAAACAAAACTTCTCAGCAAATGGAGAATAAAGAACTTTCTCAACTTATAAAGAATATTTGTTTAAAAAAAAAACCCCTACAGTTGTCAGCCTGGGGAATGTAGCAAGACACTGTCTCATGAAGAAAGAAAGAAAGAAAGAAGGAAAGAAAGAAAGAAGTAAATAAATAAACAAATACTTTAAATTATGGTTTGACTCTGAAATGCCCCCCAACACACAGGCTCGTGTTCTGATTGCTTAGTCCCCCACTGGTAGCACTATTCGGGGACTTGGGGATCTTCGGGAGGTGGGGACTGACATGGAGGAAATAGGTCACTGGGTGGCAGATCCTTGAGAGTTCATTACCCCTGGTTGCTTCCTGTCTATCTCTCTGCTTCCTGGTATTTCATGATGTGAACAGCTCTCCTTACCACAAGCTCCTGCTGCCATGATCGGCTGCACACACACATGGGACCAAACAACTATGACTGACCTCTCTGAAACTCTGAGCCAAAACAAACCTTTCCTCCTTGAAGTTGTTTCTGTCAGGCATTTCATCACAGCAATGCAAAAGTAACTAGTATAGAAAATTGAGAAGCTACCAGAGAGGTGGGGTCAAGGCTGTGACTAAACCTGACCACTTGGTTCTCAAGCCTTCTGATCTGGTTTGTTGGAGGAATCTGGAAAAGCTTGGAGATGTGGCTAGAGAAGCCCTAAAATGCTGAAAGCAGAGCTTAATGGGCAATTCTGGTGGGAGTTCAGCATGCTGAAAGAAATCTGGACAGTAAAGACTGTGCTCAAGAGGTTGCAGATGGGAATAAGGACTTCATTAGGAATTGGACTAGAGGCCCTTCATGCTACATTGTGGCAAAGAATTTGTATACATTTTGCCTGTGTCCTGAAATTTTAAGTGAGGCTCAATTCAAAAGTAATGAACTAATTAATTTAGCAGAGGAAATGTCAAGCCAGTATAGCTCAAACTAAAGCAGGGTTATTGCCAGCTGCTTTTAGCCAGGTTTAGAGTGATAATTAGGAGCAAAAAGCAGAGTAGAAGATTTGAAAAACATGCAGTCTGGCCAGAAAAGGAGTACATTTAAAGTCATGGACAAAGAGGCTATAGGTGTTAAAGGGATTAGGTCACCAAAGAGAAGCCAAGCACTCTACACTGGGACAATAAGTGCATTGAGGACATTTCAGGAATTGGTAACACTACCCATTGCAGGCTTCAGGGTATAAAACTGCAAACTCGGTTGAAAGATTTTTCTTTCAAAAGATAGCACCTCCAGGGTATCCTTCCTGCACATGGCCACACAGGTAAGCACTTTCCCTGGGGCAGCTGCCCTGATAGTCAGAGGCCACTGCAGCTGTGGTCCAAGGGGGCCTGGCTACTGCTTGAGCTGGCAGCAGAACTTGGTGTTGTCCATGTGGTGTTGGTTTTGCAGGCACGCAGAAAGTAACCATTATGGAGGTACAAAGGCTTCTACCACCTAGACTTTTAAGAAACGCCTGTTGTTAGGTGCCAACAAAGTGGGTATCTGACTCATAGCGACCCTACATACAACAGACGAAACACTATTGTCAGTGCTTCTCTGCTATTCATAGGGTTTTCAAAGGCTGATTGTTTTTTGGGAGTGGGTTGCCAGGTCCTTCTCCCAAGCCTACAGCACCAGATGTTCCCAGGTGGTCTCCCATCCAAGTACTAACCAGGTCCGATCCTGCTTAGATTACGAGAGCTCATGGGATTGGATGCCACAGTGGACTTGCCGCAGGCAAGGAAGGCCTAGTAGGCCAGAAAATGAGTCATTTCAGATTCCCTATGGGGCGTCTCTGAGCGGGCAATACATGAAGCTGTGGAGGCGAAGCCTAAGCTGCAATGGAGACCCCAGGATGTTGCAGATGCTATCCATACAAAATGTCTACCAGCAACGAGTGGAGCCAGCCCAAAAGAGAGGCCATGTGGGCTGCCAACAGCAGGGCCATAGGGGTGGGGCCTCCCAAGCCTGGAGATCACATCATGCCACCAAATGCCCCAGTGGCTGGACATAGAGCACTAGGATTTAATGTTTGCCCTGCTGGGTTTTGGTATTGCTTTGGTCCCATGTCTTCCTTCTATGCTCCCACTCCTCCCTTTTAGAATGAGAATGTTTACTCTGTGCTAGTGTATATTGAAAGTATGTAAACTTACTTTAGATTTTGCAGTGCAAAAAGTTGAATTACACACAGACCTTACATTTAATAACAAAAATTATCTCTAAACAGATCAAAATACAGAACATAATACTTTAAAATTTCCAAAAGAAAATATAGGAAAAAAATCTATATCACCCTGGGTTTGACAATGGGTTTTTAGATATAACACCAAATACATGACCCATGAAAGGAAAAAAATTGATTACAAAAATGACAGACTTCATTAAAATTAAAACATTTTTCTCTGTGAAAGACACTGTTAAGAGAATGCAAAGAAAGACAGCCACAGACTAGGGAGAAAACATTTACAAAACACAAATCTAATAAAAGACTTAGAACCACTGTATACCAGCAACACTTAAAACTCAACAAGAAAACAATCTAAGGCACAGAAAAAAAACAGTGTTTTTCCTGTTCTCACACACACAGGACGATTTTTTTTTTTTTTTTTTGGTGGTACTGGGGTTGAACCCAGGGCCTCACGCTTGCATGCTCTGCAAGTGCTGGACCACTGAGCTGCACCCCCAGCCCATTTTTTTACTTTTTGAGACAGGGTCTCACTAAATGATGCAGACTGCATCTGGTCTCCAACTTGTGATCCTCCTGCCTCCACCTCCCAAGCCACTGGGATTACCGGTATGCACCACCGCAACCGGCACAAGACAATTTTTGGCCAGAGTAGGGGGTGCTTCCCTACCTTCCAAACAATTCTTTTCTCCTGTAGATTTCAACTGGATGGTCTATAATTCAATTCAATTCTGACACTATCCACCTGGAGCAAACAAACATCAGATCCCACAGGCTAGGGGCTCTGTCCCACAGTCCTGCCCCCCACTTCAGATGCAAATCAAAGCCATGAGTTGCTCTATATGGTTCTGACCTATGGGCCATAGTCAAGAGTTCCTAAAATCCCTGTCTTCAGGTTCAATTAACTTGCCAGGACAGGTCACAGAGCTCAGCGAAACACATTTGCTGGTTTATTATAATGGCTATTGCAAAGGAAGAGAGGCATAGTGTAAGGTATGGGGGAGGGGTGTGGAGCTTCTATTGCCCTCTCAGTGAACACCTGCCTCCTTGAATCTCCATGTGTTCAACCATCTGGAAGCTTCCCAAACCTTGGCCTTTTGGATTTTTATGGGAGCTTCATTACTTAGGCATGATTGATTGCATCATTAGCCACTGGTGAGCAACTTAATCTTTAATCCCCGATCCCCTCTCCAGAGGTTGGGGGTGCAGTAGGGTTTAAAGTTCCAGCACTGCAGTAGTGCTTTAGATTTGATGGTGACAGAAAATCCTGAAGGTCAGTAGGAGACCCCATCAACAGTCATCTTATTAGCATACAAAGGATACTCTTAACACTCTGGAAATTCCAAAGGTTTTAGGGAGTATGTGCCAGGAAATGGAGATAAAGACCAACTATAGATTTCTTATTATATCACAACATCACATGGCCCAATTAAGAAATGGGTAGAAGATCTGAACAGATTTTGCCAAAGAATATACACAGATGTTAAATAAACATATGAAAAGGTGCTCAGCATCCTTTGATGGAAATTTAAGTGAAAACAAATTAACAAATTAAATCAAGATACCACAATATGCCCGTTTGAATGGCTAACTTAAAAAACAAAACAAACAAACAAAAAACCTGACAATACCAAATGCTGAGGATGCAGACCAACAATAATGCCCATTCGTTGATGGGAAAAATATAAAATGGCACAGCCACTTTGGAAGACACTGGGGCAGTTTCTCACAAAGCTGAACATAATTATGTCAAACAATTCAACAATGATACTCCTAGGTATTTACCCAACTGATTTGAAAATTTATGCCCAAAAATCTACATGCAAATATATGTAGCAATTTTATTCATTATCAACAAAAACCAGAAGCAACCAAAATGTCCTTCAATCGGTGAATGTATAAACTGCGGAATATATACGGTGGAATATTACTCAGCAATAAAAATAAATGAGTTGCCAACCCATGAAAAGACATGAAGGAATTTCACATGCACATTTTTAAGTGAAAGAATCACATCCAAAAAATACTACACACTATGTATATGATTCCGATTATATGACATTCTGGAAAAAGTAACATATAGAGATGGGTGATATGAACATTGCTTGCCAGGAGTTTGGCAAGAGGAGACAGATGAATAGGTGGGTGAAGTATATGGGATTTTTAGGGGGAAGTAAAACTATTTCGTATGATACCCTAAAAATGTAATGGTAGATACATGACATTATGTATTTGCAAAACCCATAGAACTTTACAGCACAAAGAATGAGCTTCAATATTTCCAATTTAAAGAAGTCATCTGGGAAGTAGGGTGATCCCAGAAAAAAATGCAGAAAGTAACACAAGCATCTAACTGTATTACAAATACACAAAACAACCTCAGAGAAAGGTGCTGACATAGCTGAGTGCCATGTCACACACCTGTAATCCCGACCCAGGAGGCTGAGGAAGGAGCAACTCAAGTTTGAGGCCAGAGGCAGTCCAGGCAACTTAGTGAAGCTCCATCTCAAAATGAAAAAATAAAAAATGGGCTGGGGGTGCAGTGCAGTGGTAGAGCACTGCAAAGTATGTGTGAGGCCCCGGGTTCAACTCCCAAGTACTGCAAAGAAGAAAAAAAAGAGCCAGGCGTGGTGGCGAACCCCTGTAATCCCAGCAGCTTGGGAGGTGAAGGCAGGAGGATTGCAAGTTCGAGACCAGAGGCAGTCTGAGTCACTTAGCAAGACCCTGTCTCAAAAAGTAAAAAAATGGGCTGGGGATGCAGCTCAATGGTCCAGCACTTGCAGAGCATGCAGGCGTGAGGCCCTGGGTTCAACCCCCAGTACCAAAAAAAAAAAAAAAAAAAGAAAGAAAGAAAAAAGAAAAGAGAAAAAGAAAAGGAAAGGAAAGGAAAAGAAAAGAAGGAAGGAAAGTAGGAAGGAAAGAAAGAGAAAAGGAAATAGATGATGGATGGTAGTAGCCAGATTTCTCATGTTTGATGTGGGAATTCACAAACTACCACAGTAAAGTGGCTGGAATGGTCCACATGGTGATGGATTAGAGCTAGAAGCATCAGTAAGAACTCATATATAATTTAATAAGGTTACAGATGGGTCCATATAGAAACATTTATGTTATGTCTTGGCTCTGTCAAGTGAGGAGCTCTGCACTCCCTTCTCAAGGTCAGGGTAACTCATATAAATCCGGCATGGCCAGAGACAGCAGCATGGGTGACGACAGCATTCAGTAGGAGCAGCACTGCAACCAGAGCAAATGCTGAGGGGTCAGGAACAGAAATGTAGAACGGCTTCTGCCTATTCAGCAATGGTGCTGATGTTCTAAAAACAAGGAAAAAGCCACAGATGCACCCCACTGGCCTGAAGTGGAATTGTAATCCAACGGACATAGAAATTAAGGCATCATAAAGCAGATGACATTTGACTCCTTTACTTCTCCCATGCCTGGGTTCTGAAGACACCTATGCTGACTTAACCCCTGATTAGGCTCTAGAAGCCTAGGGGCCTTGGTAGGGAGTGTGGAGGTGTGCTGAGGAGCAGACAGTGTGCTAAGGGAGTTGAAGAGCGTTGGGAACTAAGCCCCAAGGACTGTGTATGGTTACTCTTGAACAGGCCACAGCCACAGGCCAGAAATCTAGATGGGCTTAGGTATGTTAGGTAACTTAGTTCAGTTATTAGCAGGCAAAATGGAGGACGAAGGGGATTAAAAATTACTCCTCCATTCAGCCATGATGGATGAAAAAACAGGGCAAAACTCACAGATGATTGAAAAGGATATTATTTCAGTGGATTCCAAAGGACTCTACACGCTAATCAAAATCAATATGGCTGCCTGAATTCCCAGCATCCCAAGACATCCCTCTATGGACCTATGCTTCTGAAAGCACTAGGCAAGTCCATTAACCCCCTTTACAAAACAAAGACCCTACATGTAAGGCATTTGTCCCCTCCAAGACCCAAAGTGCACTATAAAAATCACATTTGACCTTGAATCTAGGCAGTAGCTCTCCACAGCTGCCGCTTTCACTTTTCAAAGGTGAACTATCTTTCACAATAAACCTTGTCTATAATTCTTCACTTTTAATTTCTGTGTTAGATCTAAATTGTTTTTTTTTTTTTTCAGTACTTGGGGGCTAAAACCAGGGCATCACACATACTTTGCAAGTGCTCTACCACTGAGTTGCACCCTCAACCCTTTTTAAATTTTCTATCTTGAGCTAAATTACACAGTCTGCCTCTGGCCTTGAACCTGCAATCCTCCTGCCTCTGCCTCCCATCACTGGGATTATAAGAGTGCACCACCAGGCCCAGCATCGATCTAAATTCTTTAAAACATTGAACAAAAAGACCAAGATTAGTGCTACAGTTCACTGGTAAAGCCCATAATGCCTAGATCCACTTCCCTGCTAACAGGTATACCTCCTTAGCTATTACTCTGGTTCCAGGAGTGATCCCGTGAACCAGGTTCTAGGGTCCAGTGCCACAGATGATGGTGGAAATGGGGATGCATAACACCAGGTGGGGTCTGCCATGGCATAGGGGGTGAATTATGGAACCTAGGGCAGGCAGAGGTAAAAAGTTCCACATCAGGAGCCATAAACTTGGCTCCACTACTAGTGGTTATAGTAGTTATAGGGCTTTGAGTCAATTTACCTCTCTGCCTCTGTTTCCTTATCACAAACATGGCACCCTAGGTCTTCATGGGGTGTTCAGGAAAATTGGATGAAATCATGTATATGCGTGTAGTTAGTAAGTGAGCAAGTATTAGACCAGTGGTTCTCCAAGTGTGGCTCAAGGACACCGGAGGGTCACTGAGACCCTTTGTGAGGGTCTGCTTAGTCTTCCTTTTTCCAACTAGTATTTGCATCTATATGAGCCCAGAATTTCTTTCAAATTAGTTGTTGTTGGGTGGTGTCAAGTCGGTCTGACTCATAGCAAAACTATGTACAACAGAATGAAACATTGCCCGACACCGTGCAGGGCCTGGCGCTAAGTCAGTGTTTCTCTGCCATTCATAGGGTTTTCGATGGCTGATTGTTCCAGCGTTGTTTAGGGAGTGGACTGCCAGGTCCTTCTCCCGTTTTTTGGGGTGCTGAGGATGGAGTCCAGGGCCTCACAGCGCACAGGGCAGCACTCTACCAACTGAGCTAAACTCCAACCCCTTCTTTCAAATAGTTCCTTCAAATCAGGTGATGGGAGATATTTGTTGTTGTTGTTAGGTGCCCAGAGTCAGTATCCAACTCATACCGACCATACAACAAGTTGAAATAATTATTGTCAGTGCTTCTCTGCTATTCAAGGGTTTTCAATGGTGGATTGATTTTTGGGAGTGGGTTGCCAGGTCAGTCTCCCAACCCTACAGCACCTGGCGTTCCCAGGCGGTCTCCCATCCAAGTACTAACCAGGCCAGACGCTGCTTAGTTTCCCAGACCTGATGGGATCGGATGCCACAGGGCTACAGCTGCAGGCTAGGAGATACTAGTGGGCCTTTATTAAGCCAAAGAAAAACAAAAGTATAAAAACATTGCACTCTGATCTTAAATTTTTTTTCAGCTATTTTTCATATTACACATGTCATTTGCGTTAAAATGTTATGGATGTTATTTTTAAGTGAGTTGACGTTTTAAAAATTTTGTTTCAATTCCTAGCACAGTGAAAATCGGTGTTATAAGCAAAAGCTCTCTGGGACGCTCAATAACTTTTAAGTGTGTTAGGAGGTTCAGACACCAAATGTTTGGGATCAGCCGTGCCACACAGGCCAAAGGGAGACGTGTTCACTCCTCAGGCGGAGCCGCCTCTCAGACCCCTCCAGAACCCCGACAGAGGCCGACCTCGACCTGACGCCTGCATCCATTTTCCGGTCCCTGCACGGCCCTCCCACGGGGAGACACCGCCAGCAGGCGTCCTTGGCAGAGGTCGAGGCGGGGGGCGCACAGTGCTCCCCGCCGTGGCTGTCGCGAGGGCTCCCGGAGGCCGCCCGGGCCCGGGGACTGGGGACCTGCACTCACGGCCTGGGCAGTGCCGCTGCCGCCGCCGCTCCGCGCGCCGCCTCCCGCAGCAGACACCACGCCATCTTCCCGACCAGGACGCCCCGCCCCGCCACAACTCGGCCACGCCCCGTCCCCGCCCCTCCGCGGCCACAGCCACGCCCCCTCCACTTTTCCACGCCCTCTGGCCGCTTTCGGCCGTGCTTGACATCACCCTGCCTTCCTTTCCCCAAGCCCCACCCACTAGCCCCGCCTCCCTGTCCCCAAGCCCCGCCCCACTAACCCAGTCCTCTTCCTTCTGCGCTCTTGCCCTGTCGCTTCCTATCCTCACTCGCCTACCCTACCAACCCTAGGGTCACCTGCCTGACCCGGCCCGGCTATGCGGGTCCTCTGGACACTCTGCCCTGCTGTCCTGAGAGGGGACAGGGCAGAGGACCTGCAGGATGGCTCATCTACAGCGGCTTCTCGGGCGACCGAATCCAGCATCCCTTGTGCTTCCCGGGTTTTTTTGAACCGGCTGTTAGGAGAACTTGAATTTTCTTGACCAGAGTAGGTCAACTTTTCTAGGGATTTCTTTGTTGTTTATGTTGTTAAAACACCGCTTGACACAGTTTGTGAGACCCACCATATGCTTGCTGTAGTTAGCAATCTAGGGGAGGTCAGAGAAAAGGGAAGACACCTTTATGGGACATAGTACTGTGCCTTTGTAATAGGGTCAGAGCAGCTGTTGGCCTCTGTCTGGGCAGAGAAATGCGGGCTGAGAATGAAAAAACTTGGCCCTTCACTCTCCCACCTGCGTCATCCAGCAGAGCTGAGAACGCTACAGTGCTCAAGCAGGCAGCCCACCCTCCCCACTGAGCACCACCTGCCATGTCCTTCTCCTTCTTACCTAATCCAGCCTCTGCCCAGCCTAATTCTTGGCCCATCCCCCAAACTCTCCAGGACCATTTCTTTACCTTCTAACTCTGCATTTTTGATTTTCAGCTGTGGCTACGTTCCATTCATTCTCTGAATTCACCCCTGAAAACATTTCTCAGAATCGTGGGAAGCTGAATTGTGCCCTTGCATACAAGGAGCAACTCTGTCTACAAATGATGCCTGTGCAACAAGAATGAGTTCCAAGTTCTTTGGAAAAGTCCAGGTGACATAGATGCTGAATATCTGCAGGACATAAATATTATTTTATGTGATACCAACATAACAGATTGCCGAACTCCACCATGAATCTCCCTCGATCTCCCACACTCCACCCACCCCAGACTTCTGCCTGCCCTCAGTAGGGCTAGTGCACTTTCTTATCTCTACCCTAGTCCCAGGCAGTGTCTCACCCAGCCATACTGGAGACTGAGACGAAGGAAAAATCAGGAATACCCATCCTGCCTTTATTTAAAATATGCATATTTTGTTCCTAATGGAATTTCCCATTATCTTGATTTTCAGAATATATGGAAATATTGCCTGTAGCTTTGCCACTGTGGCATCTGATCCCGTCAGATCTCAGAAGCTAAGCAGGGTTGGGCCTGGTTAGTACTTGGATGGGAGATGCCTGGGAACACCAAGTGCTGTAGGCTTGGGAGAAGAACCAGGCAACCCACTCTCAAAAAACAATCAGCCATTGAAAACCCTATGAATAACAAAGAAGCACTGACAATACTGTTTCACCTGTTGTATGTAGGGTCACTATGAGTCGGACACCCACTCGACAGCACCTACCAACAACATGAAAATATTACTTATCTCAATTACTTGATTATTCAGGTCCCCACCTCAAGTGATTTACAAAAACCAGAATTTCTCTTCCCCAAGGCAGGTAATAGAAAGTAGAACCCTTCTCCCCCAAAGCCAAAGCAAGCCATTAAACCTAAGAAGGTAACCCCCTTCTCCCTTGAAAACTCGTATTCTAGAGGGGTCCTGCCTCATTTGTACTCAGAAGGGTGAAATGCTACATAGAAAGGCCAAGAAGAATCAAACAGACCAGCCTTTCTGGGTATCCCCTTCAAGTGATTGCCATTAGATTGTACCTTTTTATTATACTAGGGATTGAACCCTGGACCTTGTGCCTGATAGGCAAGTGCTCTACTAGCGAGTTTCATCCCTGCTACTCTTTTTTTTTTAAGTTTATTTTCAGACAGACTCATTCAGTTTCCCAGGCTCACCTTAAACTCACTATGTAGCCCATCCGTCCATGAGTTTGTAATCTGGCTTTAGCCTTCCAAGTAACTGGAATTACAGTCATGCACCACCATGCCTGGCAATCTTACCCTTTTGTCCAGTCATAGTTCTTCATGGCTGTGCAAGCATAAAACACAGTTTTGGGGTATTAAGGTCGTAGGCCTCCCACATCACATAAAACTCTGGTTAAATACATTTTAGAAAGAATGTTTCGATTCCTTTTGCTCAAGAAGGGCAGGGAACCAAGGGGCAGCTTTGCAGAGAAAGAGATAGTGATGGTAACTTAACACAGGTGAAGATCTTTAAGGGAAAGTAGAACAGGCAGAAAGAACACAGCAGGGATCCGAAGATGGTCTGGGGCCAGACTGTAAGGGATCTGAACGCTTTTTTTATGATGTGCTGGAGATGGAACCCAGGGCCTCATGCATGCCAGGCAAGTGCTGGATCACTGAGCAACACCCCAGAATGCTCCAGTCTTAGCCAAAGTTACCTTCAACAAACACAGATCTCTTGAATGGAAATGAGTTTCATTTTTACCACTTGGCCTTGTGATCATAATGAAACTCAAATAACTTTCACCACTCATCTTAAGAATATCGGACTTTTATATTGGCTCAACTTTTAGCAAACAGGCACAGCAGAGGAGAGGCTGGATAAAAGTATACAATCCACTCAGGGTTTATTGTAACATTTAAATAACTTTTCAGTCGCGAAGAGCTGAATGATTAGGAAAATGAAGCTGCTTTATTCTTTCGTTAAAAACACCAAAGCCTCTTTATGAGAATCTATTCTTTCCTTCCTTTTGGTGTCTGGCCGATGTAGGTTATTTTCACCAAAGTTGAGTCTCAAAGGCTGGGCCGGCCGGTGTCACTGATTTAAGACTTCAGAATCCCGCACTTAGAAAGAAGCCTATTAGAAGTTCTGTGGAATGATTTTTAAACAGTGGCACAGATAGAACTTCTCTCTGAGATCATCTCTGCCTCCTGCTGCTATGGTACAAAACCCTCCCAGCCGCCCTCCCGGGCCGCGCTGCCTTTGATAAGGGTGATGGCTGCGTCTGGCTCCTTGGGGAGAGAGGACGAGACTGTCTCTCAGATTTAGGCCAAATGCAGAATAACTAGCGACCACATTGCGGGCTTCCCGGGCCTTAGCTTCCTCTGTTTAAGTTGAGGCAGTTAGACTACACTCTGAAATTCCTCCTGGCTCCCAAAGACCAGGAGTCTGATTTGGTGACTACAGCCGTTTCCTATTGCGCCGCCAAAACTGCGCTGCGGCTCCCCCTAGTGTCAGCAGGCGGGTAGCGCCCCACCCCTCTCCCATACCCTCTTCCTTTTTTCTATTAGCACTTAACCACTTCCTGTCCCCGTGGGTCCTGGGGTATTGAACTGAGCTGTACCTCCAGCCCCCTTTATTTTTTTATTTTGAGACAAGGTATTGCTAAGTTGTTTGTAGCTGGCCTTGAATTCACAATCCTCTTGCCTCAGCCTTCAGAGTGCTGGGATTACAAGCGGGCACCATGAGGCCCAGCCAATACCCTACTTATTCATGATGTCTGCTGAATGGAAGCCCCGGGAGGAGAGGGTTCAGGCCTGTTTAGCTCAAGTGTATACAAAGCACCTGTCACGGGGCCTAGCATATGGCAGGTGCTTAAAACAGATGTTGAGTTCAGTGTTGAATCTTGAGGCATCTTCTGCAAAATGTACTCTTTCCCTGTTATTTTCATTTACATCATAGGCTGATCATTATCCCATTCCCAGATGCTGTTTCTTAATTTCCTAGGGTGGTTGTCTGAACATTGGCCTCCAGAGGTGTCTGCATCATATCCTGTGGGACCTGTGAGCTGTCATTCAGCAGGTTGATGATGAAGGACCCTGAGATGGGAAGATTATCCTGGATCATTTTGGTGGACCCAATGTCATCACAAGGGTTCTTTTCAGAGGGAAGCAAGATAATCAAGTCATAGTGACAGGGATGTGACATGGAAGCACAGTGGACATAGCCTGGGGCCACAGACAAGGCAGGCAGGCAGCCCCTAAAAGCTGAAAAGGTGACCAGCTGGCTTCTTGCCTTCAGCTTGCAGAAGGGATGCAGCCCTGCTGATATGTTGATTTTCTCCCCATGAGAGCTATAGGAAACTTTGGTCCTCCAGAACTGTACGATATTAAAGTTATGTCATTTTAAGCCACTGGTTTTGTAAAGCATCACAGCAGCAATAGGACCCAGCTATACTTAGTAAAGGAAACCTTCCCAAGAGTTCCTCTACCTAGGAACAGGTTTTTTTTTTTTTTTTTTTTTTTTTTTGCAGTACTGGGAGTTGAACTCAGGGCCTCGTGCTTGTGTACTTTGCAAGTGTTGGACCACTGAGCTGCTCCCCCAGCCCATTTTTTTTACTTTTTGAGACAGGGTCTCACTAAATTACATAGACTGCCTCTGGTCTCGAACTTGTGATCCTCCTTTCTCCGCCTCCCCAGCCTCTGGGATTACAGGCACGCGCCACCGCGCCCGCACTAGGAACTGGTTCTTAAAGACTGCCTTTAAGTCCTTTGTAAGTCCAAAGTGATGCCATATGATTCAAATAATCACAAATACCTCTATCTATGCCAGAGAGAATCAACAAGTGTTTGCTTTGGCCAGAACTTCCCTGAGCACGAAAGTTTCTAAAGAGCACCTTCAGTCATTTTTCAAGATGAAATTGGAACTCTTTCTCTGGGTGCTGTTTTAAAAGAGTCCTCCACCTCTGAGCTTTTGCCTGAAATTATATTATGCATATATGTTTGTTGTCTGCCATTACTATCCTTTCATTTGTTTATCATCTAACACTTTCCATTAGAAGACAAGCACCGTGAGGGTGGAAACTGATTTGACTTTGCTACTATATTTTTCCTGCCCCCAAAGATGCAGTAGATGCTAAATAAAGACTTGTGAGCGAATGAATGAATGAATGAGAAGTTGGCTAAGAAAATGCAAGCAATTGTTCAGCAGTACTCTATTCTACCTGTCAGGAGAAATAAATGACAACAGTCCCAGAGAGAGTTTAACATGATGAGATTAAAAAAGAAGCAAGCTGTCCCGGGTTGTTTGTTGTGAGGTATTAAAAGAAAGTATGGGGGTGGAGGGAGGCTCCAGAAATCATTCCTTGGCTGCCTCTTCACATTCGAGTATTAGGGAAATTAAAAATGACATTGGCCCATTAGAAGACTCTATATGGAATCTGGGGTTTTAAATTACAAAGTCAAGGGGAAGTACCCTGGCTGGGCCACTGCTAGGCAGCCCTTTGAAAAAGATAATCAAAATATGTGAAAGGATTTCTGTGCATAATTGCTCATTATAGCATTTTTGTTGTTGTTGTTGTTACTGGGGGTTGAACCCAGGGCCTCACATTTGCATGCTTTGCAAATGCTGTACCACTGAGCTGCACCTCCAGCCCCCCCCTCTTTTTTTTGGCTTTTTGAGACAGGGTTTTGCTAAATTACGCAGACTGCCTCTGGTCTCAAATTTGGGATCCTCCTACCTCCACCTCCCGAGTTGCTGGGATTATAGGCATGTGTCACCTCGCCCAGCTCATAGCAAAATATTTTTAAAAATCTAAATTTCCTCAACAGGCAACCTTCCCCCCCCCCCCAGTACTGGGAGTTGAATCCAGGGCCCTCTGCATGCTAAGCAAGCACTCCACCACTGAGTCATATCCCCTACACCCTCTTTATAAAATTTTTCATTTCAAGACAGTCTTGCTAAATTATGCAGGCTGCCTCTGGCCTCCAACTTGTGATCCTCCTGCCTCTGCTTCCTGAGTCACTGGGATTACAGGTGTGTGCTGCCAGGTCACCAATTTTTATATGTGTGGTACGTGCCAGAAGAGCATGCGACCGTAAAAGGAATAAAGACTGTTTCCTTGTACTAACATAGAAATATCTCCAAGATATATTATGAGGTACAAAAGACAAGAAGAATGATTGTATTATATTCCATCTTTTGATTAAAAAAAAAGACAGTAAAATAAAAATATGAGTTTCATATTTTCTTTTTTTATTGTGATAAAGATACATAATAACATTTACCATTTTAACCATTTTTAAAGGCACAGTTCTGTGGGATTAAGAACATTCATACTGGGCTGGGGTTGTGGCTCAGTGGTAGAGTACTTGCCTAGCATGTTCAAGGCCCTGGATTTGATCCTCAGCACCGCACAAAAATATAAACTAAAGGAGCACATTCACATTCATATAGTTGGGCAAGCATTACCACTATCCATTTGCAGAACTTTTCCATCTTCCCAAGCCAAAAGTGTGTTCCCATTAGGCACTACCTCCTCCTTCCCTCTTTTGTTGTTGTTAGGTGCCATCAAGTCGGTGTCCAACTCATAGCAACCCTACATACAACAGGTGAAACTATTGTCAGTGCTTCTCTGCTATTCATAGGGTTTTCAGTGGCAGATTGATTTTTGGGAGTGGGTTGCCGGGTCCGTCTCCCAAGCCTACAGTACCTGGTGTTCCCAGGCGGTCTCCCATCCAAATACTAACCAGGCCAGACCCTGCTTAGCTTCCGAGTTTTGACGGGATCAGATGCCACAGGGCTACGGCTATAGGCTCTTCCCTCTTTAGTCCCTGCAAACCGCCCTTCTGTTTTCTGTCTCTATGAATTTGATTACTTGTAGGACTTCGTGCCAATGGAATATACTTGTTCATTTGTATAGGCTTATTTTACTTAACATAAAGTCTCCAGGGCTCATTCATGCTTTCTTGCCTTTTTTTTTTTTTTAAAAAAACTCTGAAAGGATAAAATAATGCTGATGAAAGTCACCTGCCAGGGGAAGCAGAAACAGAGCAAGCGGAGACAAAGAGATGGGAAGAAGGTTTTCACTATGGCCGTTCTGGTCATCTTTACATTGTTGTGGGTTGTGTATGTTTTACTTATTCAAAACAGTACCTATAAATCACCTAGACAATAAAGTGAAATGAAGAAAAGAGAAATTGCATGTCTTGGTGCATGGAGGGCACAATATTGAATGCATTTTTGCATCTTTGTGGCTACTGGGTTCTGTGTTGCTTCCATATCCCACACCAAAGTAAGAACTCCCGAAGTCCAGCCTGTGTTTTGCACAAACGGGGGACCCAGGGACTTGCACAGTTGACGGAGCTCTGGCGGCCTTGGTGGAGTGACGCCTGGTAAGATGTGTCATGCTGAACCATGTCATGGAGGCTGTTTGGTTCACACCTTCTGGGTTGTGTGGAATTATCTTCAAGGCACCAGACAAGAAGATTGTTAACCAGCCTTATTACCGACAGTTTTCTATTACCATGGTAGGGAAGGCAGATGACTGGAGGATTATCCAGACTCCAACAAATCCCCTGGGCCCTGCCAATCTCATTTAGAAAAGAATCAAATCTGTTTATTGCTGATAATAGACACCATGCCCCTAGGTTTTCTTGTAAGTAATATGTGCATTGCTTTTTATTTTTTCTTTTAGCAACAGGGGCCAAATTTGGATTCATCCTGATAAACTAGATATTTGGGGCTTTATGTGATCTAATTGCTCTGAGCTATTCCTTAATCCCCATTTGCTGACTCGGGGCACCCCTGCCCACAATGGCATAAGCGACCTTGATCCAGGATTGACAACAACCCATCCAACAAAGGAGCTTCGTAATTGTTCCTGTGGCTGAGATTTTCCAATGCACTTTTCCCTGCTTTTACTTGTTGTTCTAAGAAATATTTAAATAGAAGAACAAAGCAAATCATTAGCTAACTGCTATGATAAAAGGAAGGCAAAGGCCATTTCTTCATTCATCCCTGAATTAGTAACAACAGGTACAGTTGCTGACATATATGGGCTCTCAAAAACTTTGCTGGGATTGCCTTGTTCATACAGTGTCCCAACTGTTCCAGGAAAATGTTCTCAGCTATCTGAATTTTAGTAGAAGACATTTGGAATAGAGAAGAATTTAAATTAAATGTGTATTCCTTTTAATTTTTAAGAAATAAAATACCTATGTCAAAGTGTAAACCTATACATATTGCTAGTATTCAAGGTTATCCATAATATTGCTATAAATGTCATTGTTTTTTTTAAAAAAAAAAACCTGCACAGCCAGGCGCGGTGGCACACGCCTGTAATCCCAGTGGCTCAGGAGGCGGAGGCAGAAGAATCGCAAGTTCGAGACCAGAGACTGTCTGGGTAACTAACTTAGTGAGACCCTGTCTCAAAAAGTAAAAAAATGGGCTGGGGGTACAGCTCAGTGGTGCAGCACTTGCAGAGCATGCAAGCGCGAGGCCCTGGGTTCAACCCCCAGTACCACACACACAAAAAAAAAAACCTGCATAAGAAAAGATTCCTAAGTACATTTAACAGGGTCTTCCAGATCCTTTGTGTTTTAGCTACTTCTTCATTATAACTTCCAGGTGAAATCTAATGCATAATCTCAGACCCAGAGCTCTGGACATCTGGACCACTCCTGCTGCTCCAGGCACCATCAGTACCTGCTGGTGGAAAAAGGCAGTCGCTGGAACACAAATTCATCTTTTCTCATCTCTTCTTGCTTCATTCTGTTTTCTACCTAATATCATGGTATCGATAGCCAGATGATTTCCAGCATTCAAACAAGACCCTAAATGGAGGGTTTGTTACTAGTTTTCTTTGAGTTAGAGAAGTTTCAGAATTCCTCATACAGAAAGCCAAATGGAGCCAGGTGTGCTGGTGCACATCTCTAATCCCAGCACTTGGGAGGCTGAGGCAGGAGGATTGGGAGTTTGAGGCTAGCCTGGGTTACATAGTGAGTTTGAGGCCAGCCTGGGCTATATAGCAAGACCCTGTCTCAAAAAAATAAAATAAAATAAAATAAAATATAAAGAAAAAGAAAAAGAAAAAAGAAAGGAAAAAAATCTTCTCCCTTAAAAAAAATTCTTACTTAGGTAATAATAGCTGCTTATTATAGACAAATTGAAACAGAAAAATTAAAAGTAGAGGTGTGGGGAGAAAGTGAACACCAAAGGTAAGATAACTGTTAATATTCTTATGTCTTCCTTATACACAAGTCTTATGCATTTTCTCTTAGTGTGTATATCTTTCTAGATGGATAGATGATATATTGATCTATAATTGATTGATAAAAGCGCACACCCACATATACATAGTTCTTAACAAAAATAACCACACTTATACATGCTGTTTTGAAATTTGATTTTCTCCCCTCAATAAATCACCAAAACATATATTTTAGGCAATATTGCAAAACTTCCCCACATGGGGATATTCAGATTTTTGTGTAAAAGAAAACATATATGTGTTTTCATAAGTGAAAGGTCCTACATAAGCTGGGAAAATGAGTTTGGGGTTTAGAGAAGTCAGTTTCCCTACCTCAAACTTTTTACTCAGATAAACTTTGAAAAATGTGAAAAAGCATGGTCACACCATATTTTTTTTTTTTTTTTTAAGAATACAGCTGGGACCAGGCACGGTGGTACATGCCTATAATCCCAGTGGCTTGGGAGACAGAGGCAGGAGGATCGCAAGTTCAAGACCAGAGGCAGTCTGTGTAGTTTAGCGAGACCTTGTCTCAAAAAGTAAAAAAATGGTTTGAGGGGGCAGCTCAGTAGTCCAGCACTTGCAGAGCATGCAAGCGTGATGCCCTGGGTTCAACCCCCAGTACCGCAAAAAAAAAAAAAAAAAAAAAAGAACACAGCTGGGTCTGGGTGCCCTGGCACATGCCTATAATCCCAATGATTTAGGAGGCTGAGGCAGGAGGATCACTAGCCTAGCATGCAGGAAGCTGTGAGTTCAACCCCCAGTACTGAAAGAAAAAAAAAAAAATACAGCTAGGAAATTCTCCTATTTGATACAGTCCTAAGCTTAAAGTTTGCAAAATCTAGTTTTTGCTTCTTTTTCTTCTTCGTCTTCTTTTTTAAAGCTTTTAACTTATTGACCCCAGTATTTTTGCTACATCCATTCCTAGGATCAAATCATTATTCTTTTCAAAAGCATTCCTTTAACCTGAGGTCAAACCAATGTGAAATATGAAGAGGTTATAAAAAGACTAAAATCTAGAACACCCATAACCCTGATGTACTTTATCCAAATTTTTACAACTTTGAAGTGCACTGGATACAGAAAGAAGGCAGAGCTTTTTTTCCAGCCAGAGAAACCACACACACAAAAAGAATAAAACAGTATCTTTCTCAATTCTCTAATCGACCTCTGAATCTAAAAAAAGGAAGTGGAGGAGCTTCTAAGTCAAGCCAACAAAAATAAACTGTTGCCACTATTTACTGAGAAAATACCGTAATTCCTGGAGATATTTTTCCCAAGCCTAAAGGGGGAAAAAAATCACAAAGATCTCTGGTTCACTTTTCTCCTAGAGGAGAAATCATTTGATATCTGTTTATTTTGTACAAACTACAAGACCGTGTGCCTGGCACAGAATCGGGAAGTGTTTTGATCTGTACATAGGGTTGTTATGAGTCTGACTCGACTCCACGGCACCTAACAACAGTGACAACCAATAACAAGCCTACACTGTGGCATCTGATCCCGTCAGATCTCAGAAGCTAAGCAGGGTTGGGCCTGGTTAGTACTTGGATGGGAGACATCCTGGGAACATCAGGTGCTGCAGGCTTGGGAGAAGGACCCAGCAACCCATTCCCCTGCCTCCACTCCCACAAAAAAAATAATCAGCCATTGAAAATCTTATGAATAGCAGAGAAGCATTGACAATAGTGTTTCACCTAGCTGGGCGTGGTGGCACACGTCTGTAATCCCAGCGGCTTGGGAGGCAGAGCCAGGAGGTTTGCAAGTTTGAGACTAGAGGAAGTCTATGTAATTTAGCGAGACCCTGTCTCAGGAAGTAAGGAAAAAAAATAAAAGGGCTGGGGGTGCAGCTCAGTGGTCCAGCACTTGCAAAGCATGCAGGCGTGAAGCCCCAGGATCAACCCCCAGTACCACACACACACACACAAAAATAGTGTTTCACCTGTTGTACATAGGGTCACTATGAGTCAGACACCGACTCCACGGCACCTAACACCACCATCACCACCAATAACAAATGTTGTTAGTGCCCTTGAGTCAGGTCCAACTCATAGCAACCCTCACAGGGTTTCAATGGCTGATTGTTTAGGGCTTGTTTTCCAGAGTGTATTGTCACATCCTTCTCCCATTTTTGAGTGCTAGGGATCAAAACTGAGTCCTCAGAAAGTACAGAGCAGGGCTCTACCAACTGAGCTAAACCCCAACCCACACCAATAACAAATGCTGTTGTTGTTAGGTGCAATCCAGTCGGTATCCGACTCATAGCGACCCTCATAGGGTTTTCAATGGCTGACTGTTTCGGGATTGCTTTGGGAGTGGATTTCCAGGCCCTTCTCCCATCCAATAACAAATAGACCTGGATAATTCCTTCCTCTTTGGGTGATGGGAAAGCCAAGCCAGGCTGAGTGTAGCCTGCATGGCATAGAGTCTGTCATTGTCTAATCATGTGCGGCTTCTGATCCAGTCCATGCTCTGTGTCCCACCTGACTAACCGGAAGTGAGGGCTCTGCGTTGTGTGGAGAAGATGGACTGGAATCCAGGCAGTAGAGCTTACACTTGCCAGTCTGTGTAGACCTGCCAGACTGAGTGGATGACGCCATTCTTCCCTGTTCTCTGCACCCACACCCTTGTCACTGGCTCAGCATGGCAGAGTACACTTCCTTGTCCCTGACTTTGAGCTTGCCCAGGGACCATGTGTCAGCTCCAACTCTAGGTGTGGAGGAACCTCACGCGTTTCTGCTTTCCATGCTGTCACTCCAGCAAGAAGAGCATGGCCTAGCAAAGCCCACTACAAGGAGGACAAGCAACCGGTGCAGCAGAGCGGCAGCACAGAGCTGCAAATGGAACAAAGCTGCCCCAGCTGCCCAGCCTGTAGCCCTGCCCAGCCCAGGTCAGCTGGCCCTTGGAAGATGCAGAATCACATTAGCAACAATAAATATCTATTGCATTAAGGCCTGGAGTTTTGGAGTGCTCCATTACTCTGTGCCTGCAGCTGTAGCCCTGTGGTATCTGATCCTGTCAGATCTCTGAAGCTAAGCAGGGTTGGGCCTGGTTAGTACTTGGATGGGAGACCACCTGGGAACACCATGTGCTATGGGCTTGAGAGATGGACTGGGCAACCCACTTCCAAAAATCAATCCACCATTGAAAACCTTATGAATAGCAGAGAAGCACTGACTGAGAACAGTATTTTGCCTGTTGCACGTAGGGTCCCTATGAGTTGGATACTGACTCAATGGCACCTAACAACAACAACAACTGTTACTCTGCATTATTGCAGGAATACAACTTGAGACACAATTTTAAGCAAAAATAATCAGTTTCTTAGCTGGTCTCATAGAAGAAGTAAGTCCAATAGTGGTCACTACAGACTCAGAAGGGGAGTGGAGAGCGAAGATAGACAGACTTTGGATCATGGGTGCCAAAATATAGCTAAATAGAAGGAATTAGTTCTAATGTCCTAGAGCAAAGTAGAGTAACTATTGTCTACAGCAATTGATTATATATTTCAAAATAACTAGAAGAGTCTGAAGGTTCCCAACACATAGAAATGATAAATGTTTGAGAAGATGGAAATGCTAATTACTGTGATTTGATCATCACACATCATATATATATGTATATATATATATTGTTGTTGTTAGGTGCCGTCGAGTCGGTATCTGACTCATAGCGACCCTCATAGGGTTTTCAATAGCTGACTGTTTCGGGATTGCCTTGGGAGTGGATGGCCAGGCCCTTCTCCCATTTTTACGGTGCTGGGAATTGAACTCTGGACCTCAGAGACTGCAGTGCAGCGCTCTACCAACTGAGCTAAATCCCAGCATATATATATATATATATATATATATATATATATATATATATATATATAGAGAGAGAGAGAGA